>JAADYG010000046.1:0-83790 GCA_023338115.1 Phytopythium boreale
AGCGATGTCATGGAGCGTCGGGGAGGAAAGACCAAATACTAGAGCTGCTTATCTGGCGCTAGAGCTTTCCAGCAAGCTAAATAACACGGGGTGTTTGGAGATCACTTATACTTTTGACTACCCAAAAATTTGGGTCAGTTCAGGTTGAACCATTTTGTCGTTTTGCGTGCGAAAAAAAAACTGTGCCATTCGATAAAGCACGATTAGACAGGCTCTTGGGGTTGGTTTTAGCGTCTCAGCGTTCTTATTGGTGGAGAAATCTGCGAAAAACACGATCACTTATACTTATGGCCAGCACTTTAATCCAAGTTATCTTCCAGTCACGCTTTTCCAGAAGCGGAAACTCGACACCAACGCGCCGACTTGCATTCCTCCAGCGATGGCGACGCGCTTCAAGGCTCCTCGATGGTGCGTACACCGCGCCAGTTACAGTCGCCGCTATCCACACATGCACTACTCCTTATAAGCTTCCCGTCGCTAACCTGCCTGCCTCGCAAACGCTACCACAGGGCGGCGACGCCTTCGCGCGCGAACCGATTCGCCGTGCTGCGCGTGCAAAAGGACGGCGAGACCGTGGACGAGCTGCGCGTGGGGCGGCAGGCGTGCTACCTGCTCGGACGCAACGAGGACGTGTGCGACTTCGGGATGCAGCACCCGTCCATCTCGCGCCAGCACGCCGCCGTCGTGCACGACAAGCAGGGGTGGGTTAACGTCCTGGACCTGGGCTCGGCGCAGGGCACGTATGTGAACGGCAAGGAGATCGAGCCGAACGAGCCGCGCGCGCTCAACGGTACGTGGTCACTCGTGATTTTGTAGGCCTTGGGGGTGGTCGAGTGTCGACTTTCATGCCTAAACGGACGGAACTAACTCAACGCTGTGCGTTCGCGACTGGTATTAGATGGCGACCGCATCACGTTTGGCGCGAGCACGCGGACGTACATCTTCGAGAGCTTGACTGAAAAGGAGGAAGATAAAGCGCTGACCGGCAAGACGGTTGCTGCGGATGAAGCAGAACTGATGCAGCAGCTGCCGATGAGCTTTGGTGGGAAGCAAGGCCGAGCGCGCGGGGCCCAGCAGCAGCAAGGAACGGAGGCGCCCAAGGCCAACGACAGTGCTGCCGAAGCGCGCAAGAAGGTTTGTATGATATGGAGCTTGTCCAGGTGTTCGCTATGGTGGCTTCATGGTGCTGATCTGCGTCTTCTTGCGCTTTTGTCGGACAGCGAGAAGCGGAGATCGCGGCGCTGACGGCGCAAATGATGGGCGCGCCGGCGCAGATTAGCCGCAAGCCGTCGGATGACGATGAGAAGCCCAATGGCCAGCAAGACGATGACTCGAGCGAACGCGATCACCGTCGGAATGATGATACACACGACAACGAAGACGACCAACCCGACGACGACGATGACGACGACAGCGCCCAAGCTGACGACGTGGCCCGGCGGTACAATCTCCCGATGTCCCACGAAGTCGGACTCGTCAGTCACAGCAAAGCCGTCGCATGCATCGCCGTGGACGCGCCAGGCGCGCGCGTCGCCACCGGATCGATGGACTACCGCGTGAAGCTGTGGGACTTTGCCGGTATGGCGCGCCACGTGCGCCCGTTCCGCGAGGTCGAAGTGGATGAGGGCCATCCACTCGTTGCCGTCAGCTATAGTCCGTCTGGCGACCGGTTGCTAGCCGCGACTGGGGCGTCACATGCAAAGGTGCTGTCGCGCGAGGGCGTGGTCGAGCTCCAGTTCGCCACGGGCGACATGTACGTAGTCGACATGGCGCACACGAATGGCCACACGCACACAGTCACGGGCGGCATGTGGCACCCGCAGCATCGTGACGAGGTGATCACAAGCTCCCTGGATGGTACCGTGCGGATCTGGAATCTCCAAGGCAAGCGGACGTTCGACAGACTCATCAACGCGACGGTGCTCAAATTCAAGAGCAAGAAGGGTAAGCGCGGCGCTGTGACGACTTGTCGTTACAATCTGGACGGTTCGCTCGTCGCTGGCGGTATGATGGACGGTCAGCTGCAGTTCGTTGACCCTCGACGTGCGTACGCGGGGCCGACCTTGACGATCCGCGACGCGCATGCGGACGGTGGGGGCGACGTGGGAATCTCCTGCATCAAGTTCTCTCCCGACGGCAAGCACTTTGCGTCGCGCTCCTGCGCGGACGACACGATCAAGATATGGGACGTTCGCAAGCCGCGCGACTGCGTCAAAGTGTTTTCGGGCGTTGGAGGCGTGTTCGGCACCAGCAACCTCGCGTTTAACGTCGCCGGCACGAGCATCGCCGCAGGCACCTGTGTGCGCAAAGGCAAGGGCCTTTCCGGCCGCGTGCTGTTCTTGGACGTGCACACGCCGGGACTGGTCGACCCGATCGCGAGCGTGGATATGCAGGAAGACGAGAGCGCCGTGTGCGTCGAGTGGCACGCTGGCATCAACCAGGTGTTCGTGGGCAGCTCGACAGGTGCGTGCCGCGTCCTGTACGACCCGCAGCTGAGCAACAAGGGCGTGATGCTGAGCGCGACCAAGAAGCTCAAGGTGGCGGCCGACTTTGCTGCACGCATCGATACAGCGGGCGACGTGCACAACCCGCACGCGCTGCCCATGTACCGTGACGAAGTGTCACGCAAGCGCAAGCTGTCCAAGATGCGCGCGGACTCGAAGCTGTCCAAGGCGCCCGAGAAGCCGCTCACTGGCCCGGGCGTGGGCGGCAAGATCAGCGGCAGCGCCACGTTCACGCAGTTCTTTATGAGCAGCCACATCAAGAAAAACTCGTTCCGAGAGGAGGACCCGCGCGAGGCGATCCTCAAGTTCGCGAAGACAGCCGAGTCGGCGCCGCAGTTCGCGGGCGCGGCCTACGCCAGCTCGCAGCCCGCCGGCAAGCTTGACCCGCGCTACGGACTCGCCACGCGTACGCTCGAGGAGGAGCAACTCGCTCAGGAGGAGGAGGAGCGCCGTCTCCTGCAGCCGTAGGGCTGAAAGGCGTTGTGGTGCTGGGGGTTGTGTGGTGGAGACTCGAGCAGGTCCCTGTTGTTGAAGTGGGGAAGAAGATCGGATGGGGTCTCGGCCCCGCGGTTTCCTTAGCTTTACGATGATGGAGCGTGATGAATAGAGTTGGCTGGGAGCAACAGTTGCACTGAACTGAGCCCATACAAAGCGTTAGGACGCTCTGGCGGTCAACTGCAGCAAGCCAGGGTACAACGCGTTGAAGCGGCCTTGCGCATGTGACAGTCCCGAAAAACTGAATTTTTCGGGTCACTACGAGTACATGATCTAACTTTCAGCCAATCATATTTGTGTTAAATCACTAGTTAACCCTTCTGATTGGATTAAAATACGTTTGATCCTGGCTGCACGTCCCCTTATCTGGAACGTTCTGTTATTTACCGCCGTCGTCGCTGCAGCAGAAACAAGAGGGCGGCACACGTGGATCAACCGAGAAAAGCCGACGCCACAATTCCATATTGGAACAGTAGAGCGATCACCTTTGGCGACGTTGGCGACGCTCCCTGCACGAGGAAGACCGCTCCGTGACCGACCGACCAACTTCGTGACCGACCGACGAACTCAGTGACGATGGCGCGCAAGCTCAAGGCGTCCAAGGCGTCCAAGGGGCGCAAGACGCGCATCGATAAGGACTCCATGACGACGCTGCGCCAAAGCCGCGTGCTGTCCTTCCTGTACGACCTGCTGTGGAGCTACCGCTACTTCCCGCAGCTCGCGCTCGCGATGCTGCTCGTGGAGGCGGTCGTCGGCTACCTCATCATCCAGTACGTGCCCTACACGGAGATCGACTGGTCGACGTACATGCAGCAGGTGTCGCTGTTCAAGGCCGGCGAGCGCGACTACGTCAAGATCCGCGGCGACACCGGCCCGCTCGTGTACCCCGCGGGGTTCCTGTACGTGTTCTCAGTGCTGCACTCGGTCACGGACGGCGGAGAGAACATCCGCCGCGCGCAGTACATCTTCCTGGGCTTTTACCTCGCGACGGTCGCGACGGTGCTCGCCATCTACTACCGCGCGCGCGTGATGCCGCCCTGGGCGACTGTGTTCGTGCTCGTTTCGAAGCGCCTGCATTCGATCTACATGCTGCGCATGTTCAACGACGGCATCGCCATGATGCTGCTCTTCATGGCCGTGTACCTGTTCGCGCGCCAGCGCTGGCGCTGGGGCTGCGTGCTCTTCAGCTTCGCCGTGTCCATCAAGATGAACGTGCTGCTCTTTGCGCCCGCGCTATTCTTCCTGCTGTTGCAGTCGTGCGGCGTGCTGCGCACGGCGTGGTACCTCTTCATCTGCGCCGCCATTCAGGTTCGTATCAATGTCGCATCCTATTGCTGCTATGTCTCCGCCAGGACTGACCGGCTCACTTGCTTTCCGACAGATCATTCTCGGGTTCCCGTTCCTGCGTGAGAACTGGGTGAGCTACCTGTCCAAGGCTTTCGAGCTGAGCCGCGTGTTCACGTACAAGTGGACGGTCAACTGGAAGTTTTTGCCCGAAGAGCTGTTCGTCTCGCGCGAGCTGGCGCTGCTGCTGCTCGGCTGCCACCTCTTCTTCATGGTGCTGTTCCTGGACAAGCACTTCGCCATCATCGGCACGTTCCGTGCCGTGCTGCTCAAGCCGTTCGCCATCTACGAGCCGTTCCCGATCCGCAGCGAAGTGGTCGTGACGTCGATGTTCGTGATCAACTTTGTCGGCATCTGCTTCTCGCGCACGATGCACTACCAGTTCTACTCGTGGTACTACCCGACGCTGCCGTACTTGCTGTGGAAGTGCAACCTTCCGATGCTGCTGCGCGCCAAGGCGCTACTCCTGTCCGAATACGCGTTCAACACGTACCCCGCGACATTGCCGAGCTCGCTCGCGCTGACGCTAACGAACGTGTTCGTGCTGCTGTCGCTCTACTTCACGGAGGAGCAGAGCCAGTTTGTGCCGTACCTGGACGCGGACGCGCGGCTCAACTTGATCTCGTTCGTGAACGACGAGTGCTTCGACGGAGCGCGACAGCTCGCCATGTACTATGGCAGCGTGACGGAGGATCTGGCCGAGGGTGCGCGCATGTCGTCGATCGATGAGCGCGAGGTTGTGCTGAGCCTCCCGAAGCTCAAGCTGACGCTGGCCGTGGGCTTTGGTAGCAGCGCGCCCGTCACGAGCGAAGGGTACGGGCGCACGGTACTGCAAGGCATGCTCAAGGAGGCGTCCGAGGGTCTAGCGGCCGGCGACACGATGGGCAAGGTCATCAGCCGCGAGTACATGAAGGAGAAGGAGCTCGAGCAGCTCGTCGACGGCATCGAAGAGAAGAACCGCGCCGTCAGCGAGGCCAAGACGGCCGCGTCCCTGCGCCAGCGCAACGCCGCCGCCGCGAACGTCTAGCTAGATTGGTGGGAAGCATTGGGAGTCGAGCAGGCTCCTCGCAAGTGCAATACAAGTCCATTTCCATCCATATGCGCGGCGATCACCATGTAATGTGAAGATGCGCATGAACATCAACAGGACATCATCATGAACCTGCTGGCGTGGACCACAACGATTATAACCTGTGATAACGGATATAACCACCACCGACATGGGCTCCTTTTCACTGTTTGTTGTAAAATACCTCTATAATTTAATACAGCGCATGACCAGCCAAGCAAACACCAATTGCGCGCGCATCACTTCCACAATCCCGAATCGCCAAGCGACAGACCAACAATGACAGTGGCGCTCGCGTTCGAGAGCGACGACGGCTCGCGCACCATCCAGGCGCGCGTGCAGGTGGCCGAGGGTGACGGCGTGCGCGCCGCGGACTGCCCCGTGCGCGAGTACTACGCGATTGAGCGCACGGTGGCGCAGCTGCGCGCCGGCGCATTCCGCAAGATCGCGCTCCAGTTCCCCGACTCGCTGCTGCCCGACGCGTCCGAGGTGCAGCAGGAGCTCAAGGTGCGTCATGCGCACGAGGAAAAGAGGTCGGCGCTGGGAGTGGTTCGTTAATGGTGCGCGTGCTGGTCGTGGCGCGGCTGTAGGACGGCCTGGAGGGCCAGTACGACCTGGTGTTCGTGCTCGGCGACACCTCGTACGGAAGCTGCTGCGTGGACGAAGTGGCGGCGCAGCACCTGTCCGCGGACTGTGTCATTCACTACGGACGCACGTGCTTGAGGTACGTGGCAACGGAATACCACGCTATGTCGCGGTGGGCGGCTAACGAATGATGACATGACGCAATGCAACAGCGCGACGACACAGATCCCGGTCATCTACGTGTTCGGCAACGCGCCGGTCGACGTGGACGACTGCGCGCAGCAGCTCGGCGCGCAGCTCTCGCGCGTCTCCGCCGACAAGACGGCCGTGCTGCTCTATGAGCCGCGGTTCCACCACGCGCGCAACGCGATCCTGTCGGCGCTCAAGCAGCAGCACAGCGAGCGGCGGCTCGTGCTGGGCGAGATGGACACGTTTTTCGACCCGAAGCAGCGCCAAGAGGCTGGCGGTGAGGGCGAAAAGGACGTGCCGGAAGGGTATGTGGTCCACCGCGTCGGCGGCCAGCGCGTGGTTCTCCCGAGCGATGTGGGCTTGACCAGCGAGGCGGCTGCTCTCCTGTACGTGGGCGCCGAGTCGGCGCACTTGACGAGCATCCTTATGCGCTTCAGCTCGCTCGACTGCTTCTCGTATGACCCAGACATGCTGTCGGTGCGGAAGGAGGGCGCGGTCGTCAACAAGGCGCTCATGCGGAGGTATGTCGCTGCACTCGGTCGCTCAAGGCCAGGAGATCTGACACTAACACTGTCTGGTTGCTGGTGGCAGGTTCTTCCTGGTGCAGCAGGCCAAGGAGGCGCAGATCTTCGGCATTCTCATGGGCACGCTCGGCGTGTCCAAGTACCTGGACGTCGTCCACAGCCTGCAGAAGCTCATCAAGGCGTACGCTCGACCATCTCCCGTGTGATATACACTGCGTTCGCATCGCTAACTCGATCATTGCGTTCGACAGGAGCGGGCGCAAGTCGTACCTGTTCGTCGTGGGCAAGGTGAACGTGCCCAAGCTGGCCAACTACGCCGAGATCGACGCGTTCGTGCTGGTCGCGTGCCAGCAGAACTCGCTCATGGACAGCAAGGAGTTCTACAAGCCGATCGTGACGCCGTACGAGCTGCAGCTCGCGCTGTCGGAGCGCGACGAGTGGACGGGCGAGCTCAAGATGGACTTCCACGAGGTGCTGCCGGCCATCGTGCAGACCGCGAGCGAACTCGAGGCGAGCGCGGAGGGCGACGGTGGCGACGACGACACGAGCGACGCGCCGTTTTTCTCGCTGGTCTCGGGCACGTACCAGACCAAATCCACGTCGCGGGCAGCCGCTGCCACCACGAGTTTGGCGTTGGAAAACGGCGGGTCCGACGCGTCCACGGCGCTGCAGGTCAAGAACGAGCACTCAGAGCTGGCAACGTACCGCAGCGAAGCCGCCGAGTTCCTCGCGACGCGCGAGTACCGCGGACTGGATCCGCGTCTGGGCGAGACGTCCGCGCACGCCGCTGTCATGGGCAGCACGGGCATCGCGCGCGGCTATGACCACGAGCACTGATGATGGAACAGCCGCCGCTTTGATCTCCCCTCCTTCTCCTTCTCTTGTTGTCTCTCTGTGGGGCGGTGGTGCCCACACTGCGATAAAATAGATATGCCTGTCTACTGAAGAGCTTGCCGCGGACGTCTGCGCTATCGCTTCCCGACCGTGGACGCCGTGATGGTGAACGCGACCAGCCTGGAGCGATTCTAATAGTCGGAGCGGCGCTTCTTCTAAAGGACAAGAGAACGCATGCGCATCCGTCAACAGCGTTAGTCGTCATCCCGCATGACGGTTGCCCCCAAACACCAGCAAAAGACACTAAGACACAGCAAAGAATGGCCCTGCGTTGGGGAAAAGGGACGGCGGACACACCTGACTGACCTGGAGTTCGTCGCTCGCGAGCGGCTGCTTGCCCGTGAACTGGCGCGCGCGCGGCGACTCGAGCTCGGCGGCGGCACTGGCACTTGCGCCAACGCTACTGCCCGCCCCAGCGCGCCGCTCGGCCGCCTCCTTGCGCAGGTCCTTGACCACGGAGGCCAGCGCCTCGGGGTTGACGCCCTTTTGCAGCAGTGCCATGAGGATCGCCAGCGTCTCGCGGTCCAGGCCCGTGTTGAGCAGCCGCGAGAGCTCGTACACCGCTGTTGAACCAGGAAGAATTGACGCGTAACTTTTGCGTTAGAGACGCCAGAGACCCGCGGAAACTCGGATATGGAGCTCAGGATGGTCGCAATGCGTTCCTATCGATATAATGCGTACTCTCCATGACCTCGGCGCGGCTGGCCGTCACGCCGCCGTCGGAAGCCGCCGAGCTGCTCATACTGTCGTCCTTTTCCGTCTTGGTGACTGCGACTTTGGTGTCCAAAGCCCAGCCCTTACAAACAGATATATTGCTATATGTGAATTCAAATTACACATATTTGAAGAGGTTTATGGAAATGTAGAGGTTCAACCCGGTCAAGCGCCCGTTGCAAATAAGAGGAAAGGTCGATCGGAGACCAAATAAGAAAAATGAAGAAGAGGATGTTGCCGACGCGGTTTCCCCGCTCGCTTCCTTCACTTTGGACTTCGGCGATCACCAGTGAAGTATGAGCAACGGCAGCTTGTCGTTCCTCTCTCGAGATGATTCGGCGTCCGTCTGGAGCGGCAGTGGCTCGCTGTCCGTACCCGACGGAGACGTTGGGAGCGTCCTGGACAGAAGAGGCGGCGGCATCAAAGGTGGCGACGCGGGTGGGGACGACAGCGCCAACATCGTGTGGGGAGTGGCGCTGGTGGCGGCGCCGATCTTGATTGTGATGCTGCTGCTTCGCTTTCGCGCAGCGGTGGAGACTCGACAGCGCGCATCGAAGCCATCGGGTAGCGCTTCCAAGCGACGCGAAGGGCGTCAAGAGCGTTACCGAACGGTCGACGAGCGTGAAGGAAGCTGTCACGGGATCGGATCGCCCAGCCCAGAGGCGGTGTTCGTTCACATTCACGGCGACTGGCAGCAGTGGGCGCAGTCGAAGCGAGCGTCGGCACGCGACGTGGGACACGAGGGCGAGGCGCGGCGTTCGTCATGGCGAGGCACATTTGTGCGGCCGCCGCGCTCGTCGTCGCTCGAGGACTTCCGCCACGACACGCACCAACCGGGCAACCCCGACCTCATCTGGAGGAACACCACCTACAGCTTTTGAGTCGGAGTGCTGTGCTCACGCGTAGACATAGCACAACATGATGCGGTTCGGTTTCCGGTGCGTAAATGCTATGAAACAGCGCAGAGCATTCAGGCGAGAGCGTCATGGATGGAGCTGCCAAAGGCTGTTGAAGCGATTGACACCCAATTTTGACAGTTTCAAATTTACAGCATCTAAATATTGCCTCAGAGCAATTATTAGATTTGTTTCGTAAGATTATCATGACACAACCAAAATACAGTAAAAACCTGGCTTTGTGCAACGGGAATCAAACCTCTCAAACAGCCTTGCATCGGGAATCCATTCCCTACCCCTATAATATCATAGATGTTTTACCGCCACCCCTCCTTCCTACTAAAACCAATATAAATCGAGGAAGAGACCGCGACGAAAAGAAACGCCCGTCTTTTACCGAAAAAAAGGAAGTTCCGACCCCATACAGAAAGGCAGCAGCAACCGAGAAGCAACCACGTAAGAGAACGAGGGAGGCGACGCCGAGGCAACTGACGAAGCGACCTAGAGGAGGATGTGGCGGCTGCTGGAACAGGCGGCCAAGTCCGCGACGGCCAACGCGTCCGGGTACGTGAGCACTGTGCAGGAGAAGGCGCAGTCCATCGTGGCGACGGTGCAGGACGAGGCCTCCACCTTCCTGCACGCCATCGGCTCGGCGCGCGTCGGGCCGGTCGACGAGGTGCGTTTCCGGTCGCGTAGTAGCAGTAGCGGGAGCAGTGCGTGGTCATGACGCGGCGGGTGTGCTGACGGTGGGCGTGGCTGTAGATCCTGTATGAGGAGATCGACGCGTACAAGGAGTTCTGCGAGTTCTTCTCGGCCGAGGAGCACTCGCACGAGATTGCCAAGGTACCACCTCGAAACACGGTCGCATCATGTCTAACCAGTGTCCAGGCGAACTAATACCCCGCGTGCTGTGGCTGATCATCAGGTCATGGAGTCGGGCGAGGAGATCCGCGAGCTGCACGAGGCGCTCGTGCCCGTGGAGCTGAGCTTCGAGGAGTTTTGGTGCCGGTACGTGTCGAAGCGTCTGCCTGATCGCTCTTTGTACCAGGCGGTATGCTGACGGATGTTCTCGCTTATTGACCGCGGTAGGTTCTTCTTCCGGCAGCAGCAAGAGGAGGAGCGCCAGCGCCGCGAGCAAGAGCGCCGCAGCTTTTTCAAGGAGCAGCAGGACATGGCGGCCGCGTCCAGCGAGAGCGAGCTCCGCTTGGAGGAGTTTGATGATGAAGACGAGGACACGGACGACGTGGACGGCGATGGGTCGGAAGAGAAGCTCTCGTTCGACGGCAGCACTCGCGAGCGCGCCGCTAGCAGCAACCCGATCATGCCGACGCCTCCGAAGCCGGCCAAGAAGAAGAACCCGGATCTGGCGCTTGATGGTGACAACAGCGGCGATGCCGGTGGCGAAGGTGTGTGGCTGCTTCGTGCCGCGTGTGACGCTGAGCGCCGCGCGGCGTCCCAATGGCGGAAGAAGGCGAGAGATCTCCACCACGAGCTCCAGCTCGCAAGGCATGCACGCAGCGACGAGGTAGAGAAGGTCAAGGAGGAGCTCGAGGAGCGGTACCAGTCGCTTTGCGACGCGTACGAGAGCAAGATGATGGAGGTGACGACGCAGATCGATGAGTCGCGCGCCGCTGGCTACGACGCCGGAATCCGCGAGAGCGAGCAGATTATCGCCGCGATGCGTCAAGCGGCGACCGAGGAGATTGAACAGTTGCGTGCGCAGATCTCGAATGCCACGATCAACGGAGGCGAAGGCGCCAACAGCGAGCAATTGCGCGCACTGACTGAAGAGAAGTCCGAGCTACACAAGTCACTGACGGCTGCTCGTGAGCACCTTGCCGAGCTGGAGAACCGTCAAAGCGCAAGCGCTGACAACGGAGGCAGTACGCAGGGCGCGGACCTCGAGCAGACGCTCGCCGAGCTCAAGAAGGAGATGGAGCTGTGGCGAATGCGCGCGCTCAAGATGAAGAAGCTGAAGGACCTCATCCAGACGGAGCTGACCAACGTCCGCAACCAGAACCAGTCGCCCAGTGAAGGCGCGGATGCCAGCAGCAGCGACGAGATCACCAACCTTCGTGCTCGCGTCGCTAGCCTCGAGTCGCAGCTCGCCGAGGCGACGGCGAAGGCGCAGGTCTGCGAGAAGGAGGCGTACGATCGAGGCGTCGCGGCCGGCAGGTCCGAGGCTGAGGAGAAACTCAAGACAGAAGTCGCGCAGGCCTTCGACCGCGGAGTGGAGAAGGGCACGGAAGAGAACAAGAGCGAGATCGGCTTGCTCAAGGCGGAGCTGGCCATGTTCCGCGCGTTCCACGAGAGCGCGGCGCAGGTCGGCATCCCGTCGCCGAACCTGGACGACTCGCTGGACGACATTTCGCTCGCGGATGGCGTCGCGCCGTGCTCGCCGGGCTCGTCCGTGTCGATATTTACTGGCGACTTTGGCGCCGCAGCCAAGCCGTCGGACGACTGGGGCGAGTGGTGAGCGCGAGCCTCTCGATGTTTCAATGTGGAGGGAAAGGAGGATCAAGGGGAGGGGAACAGGTATTCGCTATATAAATTGCAGTTACGTACGCGTTCATTAGATGTGTTGTCGACGCGCGCCTGGCATCATGCGCGGCGTTGAGAAGCCGCCGAGCTGGACATGGAGCGCGAGAAGTTGTCACCGTTCTCCTGCATCCATTCGCTGTACATGGCCTCGATCTCGGGCCGCGGGTGCTTCCACTGCGTTGACCTGCGTTCCAAACCATCGCCAAGGCGCCATGTCGTGAGTTGCATTTCCTGTAGTCATCACTCAGGCGCTCAAGACTCACCTGTTGGCGTGGTTGCAGAAGTAAGGCCGGCCCTTCTCGGTGAAGCGCGTCTCCCAGCCGTCAGGCAGGTTCAGGATCAGGAACTTCTTCATCTCGCGCCAGTTGAGCTTCCGGACGCGCGTCGGGGCGGGCGCAGTGGGCGACGCCGGCTCCACCTCCGATACCGGAGGCTGGAAGTGTCCCCAGACAGTTATATCGAGAGTTAGCAAGCGCCACACATGCCCAAGCTCGCTGCAGCACACGAGTTCATACCGTCGCGATCTCTTCGAGCTGCGGAGGCGGCGGGCTCGCGCGCTGGCGCACCTGGACGATCGTCGCGTACGCCTCGGCGTCTCCACACAGCTTGATAAAGAAGTCTGGTCCATGGACGCAAAGTCGGATCGGATCGGATGAACTCGTCACTCACCAGAGCACAATCCGCGCATCATTGCACTCACCTTCGATGAAGACGAGTCCGCGCGATTCCGCGTCCAGGACGCTATAGAGAGCCGACCGGTGGCTTGCGGTGGCCGCCAGCCCGTAGTCGCTCAGCACGTCCTCGAACGCTGCCACCGCCACCTATCACATGCATGTCAGTCGCGGCCTGTGAAAGCCGACTGCAACCAGAGAATGCCACTCACCTTCCCGGGCACCTCGGCCACGGCCGCGAGCGCCTTCTTGAGCCCGTTGTACGGCCGCTCGGGGCAGCGCGCGACCAGGATCTCCTTCATGGCCGATAGAATATCGTGCGCCGACGCGTCGTCGCCCAGAGCCGCTTGTTTGAGATTCGTCACGGGTCCTGGCGGTGGCTTAGCGAGCTCAGCCTCCCTTGCCGCGAGTTGTTTTGTCGTCTGTTTGAGTTGGTCCTGCAGCTGAGCGAGTCTGTTCATCATCGAGAACAGAGTCAGCATCAAGACAACACATTCATACAGACATGCCATCAACGACATATCTCGCCTCTTGTCTTTCTCCTCCTGAAGCATAGCCTGGTCTCGCAGCGCCTGCTCCAGCTCGCGCTTCCACCTCGCCGCCTCCTCGTCCAATGCCGAGTTGGTAGCGCTCGTCGCCTGCTGCAGCTGCCTCTTGAGCGTCTTCACGTACTCGTTTGCGTCTGCCCGCGCCTGCTCCGCTGACTGGAGCTGCAACCGCAAGTCCTTGAGCTTGTCGTCGAACTCCTCCTGCAGCTGAAGGCTGTTGTCCTGTGGAACAATCAAATTGATCGGTGCAGCAGGTGTGGCAACGCTCGAAACACGGCGAGGGCGAGGAGTGGCGTTCGAGCTTGCGGCCGCGATAGCATCGCTAGCTTTCGTTGCATCGAAGCTGAAAGTGAGCTGCACACGACCCATCGTCACTCCGGACTTTGTTGGGTGCTTCAGAACCGCAACCTCATGGAAGAGATGACCGTCGCGCGCAATTGCGGACGCGACCGTGACTTCGCACTCTCCGACGAGCTGGTCCGCCTTGGGCTGTCTGCTAAACACCTTGATCGCCAGCGTGGGCGTGAGTGAAATGCCGAGCCGCATCTTGCGCAGCATCGCACGCCATTCAGCCTCAAAGTCGGGATTAGCTGCGGTGTTGAAGAAGTTAGGGCTCCAGTCCTCGGGATACCCTTCGACGGCATAGTCGCATGAGGTCAGCGGGTCGTAGGCGGTGCAGTACAACCGAGGGTGACGCCCTCCGCCAGTCGGCGCGTCACCAGTCGACGCTACGGCCTTCTGAACTGTCACGATTACAAAATGAGCCGGTCCGTTGTCGTTCGAGTCGACAAACGCAACTCGATGCGAGCCGGCGGTGTTGCCGTCATTCAGACCCTCGATGCAGGCGACTTTGACCGTGTCCGTGTACACCACCGGCCGGTCAATCCGGAAGCTGCATGCCTCGGGCTCTTTCAGCAGGACTGCCTGTTCGAAGTTCCATGTCGCGGCGCCAACCGCACCTGCGGGCACGACGTTCGTGGAGAAGATGTCGTCTTGAGGACGCAATTGGATGACTGCGTACATGTCCTGCAGGCCGGCGAGAGAGGCTTGGAACTCTTCCCACGCCATCACCACGTGGTTCGTCTTGCCGACAACGTCGAAGCGCACCGTCAACGAGGACGAAGTGTTGAGCACCATCGAGTAAAATGCTCGCGCGGGCGCTGATGTCGCACGCTGCTGGATCAGCACGTCCGCCACGCGCTGCACAAAACTTGGGGTTCCAGTTGTCCGTGGCGACTTGGCGAGCAGACAGTCGATGTCGATCGAGAAGTCAAGGAACTCGTGCGTCACCGACCAGAAGAACGGCAGCGTTATCTCGGTCAGCATTCCACGCAGCGCCGCGACGAACTCATCGCTCTCCACCAGCGTTAGGAACGGGATAAGGGGTGCAGTGAACGTGCCTGCGCTTCCTGCCGAACCTGGCGTTACTGTGGAGACGCGCAGGCGCGCAATGAGCGCGTCAAGAGCGGCGCTCAGCGCTGGATGGAACGTCGAGGTCACGAGCATTCCGGGCGTGGATCGAGCGTCTTGCCTCGAATCGGTACCTTGTTGCCGCACGAGCTGGGGTAAGTGCGTCACGATGTTATCGTACGTGTAGTCGTCAGGCCGCAGCATGAAGTCAGCGGCTGTCTTGAACACCGGGTCCGTGGCTCGTACGATGAGGTTTTGCGTGTCGTCGATAGCGACGGTGACCAAGTAGCGCTGCTCGTCGTGGCTGAAGCGGGTCAGGCTGGACAAACCCTGCGCCCACGTGCGCTCCATGCCGACGATCTTCGGGTAACGGAGCAGCAGTGACATGAGCGCAAACGTTACGTTTCCGCCGATGGCGCTACAACTTGTCGGTCCAAGCGACTCCAGCCGCAACGCGTCCAAGGCGAGCGAAACGAACAGCTTGGCTACCAGGCGTCGCTGTTGGTCTCCGCCCTCCATCTGAAGGCTCTGGATGTCGAACGACAGAGATCCCGCGGTCGCAAGCCGCCCTAAGAAGTCGCGCTGGCCGATCGGAGAGGCCACATCGGCTCCAAACGTTCGTTGCCAGATACTGGACGTGCTTGACGCTGCACAGTTGCTGGTGACGGTGCTTGTGACTTGCTGGGTGACGGCTAAGAGATCAAAGCTGCGCGTTGCTGAGGCCAACCCATGGGAGTTTGAGAGCAGCATCTCAAACAGGACGTCACAACTGCGCCGCAAAACAGTACGCGTGGCGGCTGATTCGCTGGCAGTCACGTTCGCGCTGGCGTCTGGGACACTCACAAACTCGTCTTCGAAGCACACCGCCTTCGCTAGCCGTAGTACTTCGTCGTGGTCCAGCAAGATCGAAAACTGCCGTCGCAGGCGATGGCTTAAGTGTCGAGCGTCGTTGGGGCTCATGTTCCAACTCAGCTGGCGAAGTAACGACACCAGCGGGTCTCTCGAGCTGGCATCCGCTTCAACAGCTTTGTAAAGCCGGGTAAGAACAGCGGAAAGGTACCGGTCTTGGTACGAAGAGCAGCCTCCGTGCAAGCTCGAGCGAGACGCGAGTCGATCTACAAACGACGCCAACGACTCCAGAGTCAGTGTAGGTCTCTTGTATGACGCCACCGGCTTGGACTGGACGCGATTCATCATGACCGGCACGTCTTCCGGCTCTGCTTGAACACCGAAGGCCGCGAGGAACGTAGAGAACTCGTTGCTGTCCATCTCCCCCGTGCGGTCGGCGTCAAACCGCTCAAAGAGTTGCTGGATCGCACTTCCACGGTCTTCATCTCCACGAACAACCAAAACCCGCTGGAACAGGGGCATTGGTTGTTGTTTTACTGATGCTACGGACCGCATCGTCGGCTTCTGACTCAGTGAGTTGACCGTATGCGACCATGTAGAGACGCTCGAGCTCAGCGAGAAGGCGTTGAACGCGGCGTCGATGATCTCGTCGCGGAGAGGGATCACAACCGAGTTGAGCACGCCATCGATGCCGAAGGATACTGTCATCTTGTCCCCCAAGGAGGCATCCCACACGTGGTCGTGCAAGATCCAGCTCGTGAACTCCGAGAAGCTCACTTCGCCGTCGTTGTTGGTGTCAAACTGGGTCAGTAGAAAGCGCGTCTGGTCCTGCGTCAGCGGCGGTTGAATGCGCAGCTGAGCGAGCGCGCGAGTAAACTCCTCGCTGCTCAGCTTGCCCGACTGATCAACGTCAAACTCACGGAACAGTTCTTCCAAACGCGTGCGCTGCGACTCGCAGTTCCCGATCTTCTCGACCAGAACAGCACGCAGGCGCTCGCCCACGACTTCAGGGGGAATGCGTTCGTTGCCAAAGCAGTCACCGCAGAGCTTGGACTTCTGCGGCAGCGCAATGTAGCATGCGCGGCAGAACACGTTCACGCAACTTGACCCGACGCAAGTGAACGTTTCAGTGGCGCTGCCAGTGCGGCCAGCTATCGGGACGCGGTCGCCGCAGTCGACGCACTGCCCGTAGCTTGACCCGCTCTTGCGCCCGCCAATCAACCGCGGCAGCGCCATCGTTTGCTGGGCATCGCCCAGAGCCTTTTGCTTTAAGCGTTGCAGGCGCACAAGCTTCTCGGCGCGCCTCTTCTCCAGCTCTTGCATCTGCTTTGTTGCGTGAAGAGCCTCCGCGCGATGCTCCAGCGACAAGACGCTCGCATCTCCTTGTGCCACGGGTGGAGGCATCCGGACGGAGAATGCCGGCTGAGAGGGAAGCGACGGTACCGTTGCCTCGCGATCCGCATCAGTGGATTTGCTGCGATGTATCGTGTCATATCGCGACTCTAGCAAGCTGTAAAAGTCTCCAACGGGAGTCGAGATGCTTGGCCTTGCAGTGAACGATGCCGCTCCTTGGACCCCTTGGCGTGACGAATACTCGCTGAGTGGAAGCAAGTCCGACGCGAACGATAGGCGTCGCAAACGGTTCGCGAGGTCGGGATTCTCTTGTAGGATATTCGCTGCGAGTCTCCGTCTCACCGCTCGCTCTTGGTCGCCAAATGTTAATGCTGGAAGCGAGAGCTTCCGGCTCGCGGCGCTGCGGAGCTTCTGGGCAAAGACCAAGTCGGTCGCACCATGCAGCTGAACCTGGAGAACGCCCTCTTGGTGCAGCTTCTCAGGCGCGTCGTCGTCCTCGATCTCCGGCACTTCGCACGTCATCTGGTCCTCGCCGATCTCGTGCTCAAACAGCTCGACGAGCTTGTCGGCCTTGATATTCCCGCTGCCGCCGTCCTCGAGACCGCTCAGCAGCGCGTTCAAGACTTCGTCATTGAGGTCGTCGACCTTGAACCCCAAGGACTGCATCTTGCGGCGACAGTCAGCTCGTTTCAGGGTCGAGGCCTTGGCGAATTCCATCTTCAGCTCGCGAATGCCAATGCCCTTCATCTTGGCCTGACGCAGGATCTCGTCCTTGGCATCCTCGTACTTCTTCCGCTTCTCCATCAGCGTCACGCTCTCCGTCATGACCCCACTGGTGTCTGAGCTTTTGCTCGGGCTATTTAACGCTAACCCGAGCGCTGTTCCGGTACGTGTGAAGGATCCACTGACGCTGGGACTGCTGACATCATCCCCCTCCTCTTCCTCGACGATGCGCTCGCCACCCTCCAGCTTGAACGACCCCTTGCCGGCGTAGACGGATATCCAGAAGCTCCCGACGTTCGTCTTGCCGCTGTCCTTGTCCTAAGCCGTGTGTACAATATCAGTCGCCTGAGATGACAAGCACGCCTCGCGAGAGACCGAGAAGGCACTCACCGTTCGCATGTACATGCTAGATATGATACAATAACGTCCAGGCTCCATCGTCGCCTCTGTCTGCCAAACGTAAAGCGTTCGCATCAGCTGTGAGCGACACATCCATCTGGACAACAGTCTGGCACAACGCGTACCGATACAGCTTGTTTGAAAGTGTACGCGGGTTGCGGGACGCCGTCGTCATCGATGCCAGGGACGACTGATCCCGGGATGATCAACGGTGGGAGTGGCTCCGGCCGCGCGCCGCTCTGAAAGTCGGCTCGGTCTTTCGGCGCCTTGTACAGCCGATAGTACGCATCTACCTTCTTCGCGGGCTCTCTCACCTCACACTTTGCCGCATCGGGACTGCTGCCGCTGACAGGAAGCAAGGAGCAAATGTGGAAACCGACGGGCACGATCTTCTGTTTCTCCTTCCCGCGAGGGTCTTCCTGGCTCAAAGAGATGAACACGCGTGAGCGCTCCTTCAGCGTAAGCTCAAAGTGTGGGTTGTTGATCCACGTGCTCTTGGTGGTGTTGCCGTCACACGTCGACTCGCTCCAGCAACCCTCCACCCGCCGCCCATGCCACGCGTCGGGAAAATCTATTGGTACAACAGCGAGTCCGGGAAGCGTTCATAAGTCGACGCAATCGAGACCCGACCACTTGCCTCCGACGAATAGGCACCTACCAATGCCGGCGAAGAAGTGGGTGAAGTACTGCATCCATGTGCTGTACGCCATGAAGAACGTCCCGTCGTTCGCGTTCGCTTCCACGACTTCCTCCTGCGCGATCTCGTCCACCGCCATCTCTCCTTTCCCGTTCAGGCGGAGGAAGATGCGTTTGAGGGCATTGCCGGCGACCGAGCGCTTGAGGATCTTGAAAAACGCCTCGACCACGTCCTGGTTCTCGGATCGCTCGGTGCTCGAGTCCGACCAGGGCCCTGTCTATTGTTTAGTTGGTTAGCCGTACATACTCGTCGTTGTTTGGTATCAGCCAACGGCGCGTACCCACTCCCCCATGCCCCAGGGATTTCGCAGCTTCACCAACTTGACGCGCTCGTTGCGCACGGTTTTGATCTCGGCAGCGTCTACGAGGGCGTACGCGTGCTTGTAGTACAGACCGTTGCCCGCACTCGACTCGGCCGCCACGTTCTTGACTCCTGTCAGCGGGGCTGGATCGAGCAGCCCATGAGTGTGCCCGACGACTTGTAGCGCAGAATCTTCTCCCAGAAAGGGTCTCCATGTTGCTGCCCTGGCCGTGCGGGCGCGAACGGGTCCTCGCCGAAGCCGGGGAACCCCATCTTCATGATCACCTGCTCCGAGCACATGCCTGTGAGATTGTTCAGCGCGACGTCTACGAAGCCGCCGATCAGCGCCTCGTAGCTGCCGTGCAGCTTCGCGTACGCCTTCTCGAGCATCGAGACCCTAGTTGAGGATAACATCGCACACAAACGCAGTTGTTGAGCGGATCTGTCAGCACGCCACAATCCGCACAGCCGTCTCTCAACGTCGTTGCTTCTCACCATAGCTCGTTCGGGCCGCGGCACCGGGCGAAGAGGGCTTGCCGGCCTTGGTCTTGGAGAAGCCAAACACGGGCAGGCGGTCGTCGACGATCACATAGTTCCACACGAAATTCTAGACGAGCACGAATCGCGTTAGCTCGTGCCCATTCGGTTCGCTACTGAGCTGGGCAATGAAAGCCTGGGCCTTGCGGAAGATACCCATCTTCATGAACTTGCACACGAACAGTCCCTTCGACTTGTACGAGTCAGCGCGCCAGAACGTTTACTCCAGCATGTCGGCACGCGTGGCGACCACACTTAGCGCGCCTGCAATCGCGAGACACAAGCGATAATGAGCACTCGACGCATTATGATAACAGAACAGACAGCCAAAACTCACTCAGGAACCAGCAATCGCCCAGGTTGCCTTGGATGACGTCGCCCGAGCACACGCCATCCGCGAACAGCTTCGCCTCGGGCGCGAACACCGCGTCGCTCCCCGACGAAAAAGCTGACGCCTCGTCCAGGCTTTCGTCTTCATCGTCGTCTCCATTCGGCGAGCTGTTCTCTCCGTCCCCAGCCTCAGTCGCCGCGTACTCGGGGCGCTCCCACCGAATCTTCTCGCTCTTGAGGAGCGCGAGCACCTTGGCCTGGTGCTGCGACGCGCCCTTGGACGGGACGGCTGTGCCGTTCTTGCACATGGCGGCGGCGCCGACGGGATCATCGGAGCACGGGCCAAAGGTGGGGTCGGCGAAGAGCTTCGTTGCTGGATCGGAGTGGGCCTTCAGCACGCGCTTGACGCGTTCCTGCAGCAGCTGGTCCGCGAGTCGCAGCGCGCGCTCGAGCGATTTGCCGGCGAGCCCCTTGATCTGGACGGTGATGACCGTGTCTTGCCGCCCAGACACGACGGTCACGCCGATCTTCTTGAGCTCCTCTTCCAGCTGCCGCAGATCCATCGGCACTCTGCAAAGCCTCCGATCCTTGGCGGTCACAGCCGTGCTGAGCAACAGTTAATGCAATCTGATCAACGTACGAAGCACGCCTCTTCGGTGACTTGTGAAGTGTACCTGAGAATGAAAGGTCACCCACACCGCCAACCGACGGCAACTCACGAATCGCGAATCGTGTGCAAACCCCAAGCGCATCAACCTTGCTCGGGAAATACTCCTTGGTGCCGACAACAGGCATTCAGACTTTCTTCCGGTGGCTCCAGGACTTCAGCGCTAGAACAACAGACAGACAATAGTTAGCACCCACCTTGTTCAAGCACGAAAGAGGCGAGAAGAGTTCTAGACATGCATGTTCCAGCGCGCCCCGTCGATCGCCAGCGCTTCAATTTTCCGATCAAACAGAAATCGACTTGCTTATTCGGCTCAGCGCCGCCTCAACCGAGTCGAACACTGATGACAGCCGCAACGACTTGTCGATGCGGGTCAACGCAAACAGCAACATCCAGAAGGCAAACGCAAACCCGATGAGGGCTAGAACTGCGACACCATGGGGCGGGCAACTGGTGATGGCATTGGGCTTGCCCGCCCTGTCGCAGCGTGGCTCCTTGACGAGGCATGCTCGATACGTCTTGCTTGCTCTGGCGGAACTTGCTTGGGTGAGGAGTTGAGCGTTGCTTCTCCTCGTCTTGTTTTCGGGTGCGTCGCAGTGCGAAGATAACACAAGCACCCCCAACGTGTCAGTGACGGAGAGCCCTGCTGACTGCCCCAATCGTGCGGTGGCGGGCGCGTCATTCGTCTCCGACAGCCTTCTAGCGGATCCCCCAATGATCATCTCGCGCATGTTTGAGAGTCGGCGGTCGAGAGAGCGCCCAAGCATCTCAAACGAGACCACATCTTCTTCATCACTGATGGACGAGACTGTTGAAACGCGAAGGTCACGTGGCCGCAGCACAGATGCGTCTTCGTTGGGACGTCCTGCTGGAGAGGAACGCCTGGTTTGCGTAGCCTTCGCTGGCGACTGCAAGCTGGTCGCTGGCCGCTCTTCACTTGCTTCAATAAGGCTCGGCTCTCGTGCGGCCGAACGTTCTTGCTGGTATCCCGGGGCTTGGCGGATGCCGGTCTCCTTGTCCAATTCGCATGGAGTTGCAAAGTGTCGTCGGTTGGTCGTACTTGGTTGGTTTTCCATCACCGGCGTTTTCTCCGTAGCTGGCGCACCGCCGTCAAACTCGTGCTGTAGCATTCGACGGGCTCTTTTTCGCCATTGTGGCTCTGTCACCACAAGATCACTCGTCGGAAGCAGTATCTCTACGCCGCCTTTCACAACGGCGGCGAGCACGTCTGCAAGCGTTTTGAAATCCTGCAGCGGGGCACATTGGTATGGGATTGTTAGCCAATATCGTAAGTAACGGTGAATCTCGAGATCTCGCGTTTGAACTTACCCCGGGCGCCACATGGAGCTTGATCAAGCTGAATCCTTGGGTGTCACTCGGCTTCTTTGTGAATATCATGGCTGTCGACTGCTGCTCATTCAATTCCACCTTCTCGATGCTCTGGTACGGGATGTTGTACACTTGAGTCGCTCGCGGCAGGCAACGATAAAACGTGGCAGTCGTGTCGCCCAAGTCGAGCCAGGGGTCAATTTCCATGAGGCTCTGCGAGGATACACCGACATAGTATCGTTAGCAACACATATTCATACGTTTTCAGCATGGTTGGTGTCGTACCAGCCCCCCCTCTCCACTTGTTGAAACCCGACACTTCAGTATGTTGCATGCTCGACAGATATTCAGCCTCCGGTTCAACGCGTTCAATGCCCTTCGTGCTCGCTCAAAGTCGCCCTATTTTAATTGGCAAAAGCAAAAACGTTATCAGCACAACCAAATATGGAAGGGAATAGCGCAGGTATATACCGAGTCGATCAGGTGGTCTAGCGGCAGCGCCGTCGACAGCACGGGGTCCACACGCCGCCATTGATCGCTAAAGCGTCCAAGCGCAGCCCTTGACGGCTCGAGCTTACTGCCTAACAGCGGCCGCACTAGCCTCGACAAGCACACGAAGAATAGCTGCTGGAGAGGAAAGTACGCCGTGTGCACGAGCGCACCGGCCAGCTTGACCACCAAGTGCAGCTCAGTGTTCACGATCTTGGTAGCGTCGATAGCGCTAACGTTTTCGACGAGCTGGTACAATTTGACAGCGTGCCCCATCCGACAGCGGAGGGCTTCACTTGCATCGGTCGCCCCTTTCACGGCGTCCGCGAACTGCAGCAACGAGGCTGTCGTCTTGGTGCGCTAGCACACATCAACACGGTAGATTAGAGCGGCGTGGTTCTCCTTCGACAGCCCGTCTCGGCGCCATGCTCACCGTGCGTTTGCGGCTGTGATCAAGCGCGGCATTATCATCTCTGGCGGTGTCCTCCGCCTTTCTCTTCCGACCTACGCCGCTTTCCGGCGTCACCGTGCGCACGAGCGGCCGCGAGCCTGTCCAAGCAGCAAAGGATCATCAGTCCATCAACATCTAGAGCAACCTACTGCCATCCACGGAAGGCGCCAGGGAACAGCGCGCTTACCGCGGTCATCGCCATTTACACGGGCCCCCCTCGACGTCATTGCTTCTCGGAAAGTCCACGAATGGAATAAGAAGAAAGTGCGGTGGCCAAGAAGGGAAACCTTGCAGTGACCATCACTCGCGCGATATTTTTCAACGCGCGTGCGACTGTTGCTGGGATCCGATACACTCGCCCATAGAAAAAAGATCACTCAGTACGAAGGGTACCGTGTACCATTAGACAGACCGCCTTTCTCGCTTGACTTGCATAGTCAAAGTGAGAGTGAACGGACGACATGGAGACGGCGGTGCGGAAGGAGGTGCTGATGGTGAAGAACGTCAAGCTGCTGGGCTTCGAGGTGGACGACGCGGGAGCGGCGGCCCATGGACCAGCGAGGAGCGGGCCCGAGCTCCACGCAAACGCGTTCGACCGCCCCAACGAGAAGCTGCTGCTCCGCGTGCTGCACTTTTTGCTCGTGACGCTGTCTCCTGACGCAGCGCAGGTACGAGGATTGGGCATTTGCGCGGTCGTCGGAGCGGTGCTTATGACGCTTGCTATACTGACGTTGGTACAGTACTGACGCCCTGAAACGTACCGTGTCTATTGTTCTTTGCCGCTTGTGTTGCAGGAGTTCAGGTTCTGCTGGCCGATCGCGACGCCGCACGACAAGTCCAGCTTCAAGAGGCTGGTACAGGTGCGCTGTATGCGCCTATTTGCGATGGTTGGTACTGTAAACTCCGTTACTGAGGACTTCCCGTGAGTGGGCAATAGACTAAGCTGCAGGACCTGGAGAAGAACCGCCACCTGCCCGTCGGCTCGAGCCAGGCCTCGCGCATTAACACCGGATACGGGCCACGGTACGCGTGGCATTGTTGCTGTTGCAGTTGTGTTGCGTCTGATGGAAACTCTGATGTATGTAGAGCGGTCGACTTGTTGTGGCGACTCTCGACGCACGTGCTCAAGACCATGCTGAAGCGCAACTTCCCAGCGTACACGCTTCGCCCCCCACCCAGCAGCGCCGAGATCTCGAACGCTGAGGCAATCATCGCGACGAAAGTACGTTGATAATGCTGCCATGCCCGTGAGAATCGATATGCATTAGTAGTTGCTGATCTGTTGGTTCCCTGCGTAGTCCCTGATCGCGAGCAAGACCAAGCTAATCAAGGACCAATACGTTCAGCGGAGCCAGCTGCAAGACGAGTGGTGCGAGTTTGCTGCCGAAATGACGGCCAAGATCCAGGAGCTCAATTCACTTCAGGTTCGAAATGGTCGCATTCCGAGCGTGGTCGATAGCAACATCTCAACATATCTGTGCTTGCTTTTCCATGGCTGCAGCAAAAAGTGCAAGAAGAGCAGGCGCGACTCGACTCGACGGTTTATCGCGACGTTTTCTCACAAGTGAAAACAGAGCAACGATCGAGCAAGCTCCGGAATATTGAACGTGCGTGGGATTTGATCGACCAGCTGACCGAGGGCGACGAGTACAACAGAAACAAGGCTGTGCTCGCCACAGCGCTGCAGTACAGTGAAGACCAGCCAGTTCTCAGCGCTGTCAAGATGCAGCCTGATGGATCAGTCGGGAACCATAGCGGCCAGATGAACCTCGCAGACGTTGTGCGAGATGCAGAGCAGTTTATTCAAGCGGTACGCCATCGTGTCGCGGCCGCCAAAACTGAGAAGTTGGTGCAGTCTCAGACGTCCCTCGATTCGTCGTCCTTGGTGGACGCATGCACGCATCACATCGCACAACTCAACACGATGATTCAGCGCATCCAGAAACTCCTAGCACAGATCAAGGAGTCGAACGACGAAGACGCGCGGCGCCTATACCTCGAACTTGCCGACTCCGGTGCTGCGGATTCCAACATGATGGCTAAGAGCGCGATGAAGCTTTGCCCGCCGACACCAGCGTTGCCCGCGCACGAACAGCATAAGCTCGTGAACTCCATGAAAAATATAACCATGGCGGAGATGTCCGGGCGGGAGAAGCAGATTAAACGCGAGCAGCTGCATCAAATCGAAGCGTCAACGGGTGGAATCGTGGCACACGACCAAGCGACCGAGCCCGACACCAACAGCGGTGAAGTGATTCGCCAGCTGAAGTATGAGGATATCGACCACGGAGATCAAGATATGGAGTAACTACTACAGCAGATACCGGGCTATTCGTGCAGGCAGGCTCCGACAATCTCGACATCAACAAGCGAAGATACATTGAAGTATCGGCCAAGGCAACGGCCCGTGGGGCATTTGATTAGCTTTCGGCACATCCACTACTTCGAAGCAGTCGCGTCCGCGCTGCGAGCTCCTCTTCGTGGCGTTCTCTCAACTTCATGATCCGCTCGCTGACTTGAGCGCGTTCCTTGTCGAAGATGTTCTCCAGCCGCGCGCGCTCAGCGGCATTGTCAACGGCTTGCCGTAGCAGGAACTCGCGCTGCTCTTCAGCGTGGTGCTCCTCTTCGAGGACCTGCAGCAGTTCCTCGTTCTGGTTACGACGAAGTTCGTCAACTTCCTGTTTGTAAGCTTCCATGTCGCGGGGCGAGCCATCTTCAAGATCGTCATCATGGACAGCATCGATGTTGTCATCGTCGTCGTCAAGGCGATTCCGCGCTGTTAAGCTGGCCGTTCTCTCTTGATCAAGAGATTTGGTGGGTCTTCGGATGAACGCGCTCGATGGTCGCTGCCTGACACCTGGTGGACGGCCGTGCTCCTTCGTCAGCGTCGTCTCCCGTGTTTCATTGTCGGTCAGGGACCGCGTCGCCAGTTCAGATGCCGAGCGCGGACGTTCGCTAATCATGCTGACAGACTCCATCAAGTGTTTGGGCAACTCGAACTTCTTGGTCACCTTCATGCGGTAGAAGCTCTCGAGGATCTCGCGCTTTTGCCGACTTGCTGCCTGTTTGATGAGCTGCCGTCGTCGGAGGAGGTTCTGGCGCTGCTCCTTGAGGTGCCTCGCGCGCATCGTCACTCTCGATACGCGACAGCAGCAAGTTGGCGCGGTAAGCGTCCTGCTTTTACCGCCGCGCAAGCGCCGTCTGGATCTCTTCCTCGCGCAGTCGAGCGTCTTGCAGTCGTTCGCGCACGATTGCACGCTTGTGCTCCTGAACGGCCTGCGTCGCGGCCGCCTTCTGCTCGGTTTTGCGGTAGTAGACGGACTGCTTCTCGCGCAGCTGCTCCTCCATGCGCCCGTACACGCGGCGCCGTTCTTCAGCCAGGCGCTGCTCCGCGCGCCGTTGCTCCTCCCGCTCGCGCTGCTTGTCACGCTCGGCCTGTTGCAACCGCGCGGCGGCCTGACGCTCTTGTTCGCGGAGCCTCTCGCGTCGCTGCTCTTCCATGGATGATACCTGGTTCTGCACCATCTCGATCGCCTCTTTCTTGCGGCGCGCTGCGTGTTGGATCTCGGCTTCGCGCTGCCGCCACTCGGCCTCGAACTGCCGTCGTCTCGCTTCGCTCTCCTGCTGCTTCCTGGCGGCCGCCGTGAGTTGTTCCACGCGCTGCATCTCCTTGTCTTCAAGCACGCAAAGGATGTGCAGCTTGTTCCTCTCCTGCTTCTCAGCGAGCTCGTGGGCCTTGGCACGCTGTTGGCGTTCGCGCTGCTCGCGCTGACGTGCCTCGCGGCGTGCGATTTCCTGTTCGCGCTCTGCTGCCGCGCGCTCCTGTGCAAGTTGATACAGCTCGGTCTGGAGTCGCGCTTCTTCTTGCCGTCGAAGGCGCTCGCGCTCTGCCTGTTGTGCCTCCCGGCGCCGCCGTTCCTCCTCCTGCTTGGCGCGCTGCTCTTTGCGGAGCTTTTCCATTTGCTGCTGCTGCGCTTCACGCTTGGCGCGCTCAAGCTCAAGACGCGATTGCTCGGCACGTTCAAGTTCTTTGCGCCGTCGCTCCTCGTCTGCAAGTCGCTGTCGGCGCGTGCGTTCTTTTGCGACGAGTTCATCTTGTCGCCTCTTCTCTGCCTCGCGTTTCTCGCGTTCGCGTTGAAGCTCCGCCATTTGGAGCTCAAAGCTGAGCATCTGCTGCATCTCCTGGGCCTGGCGCTGCTGCATCCGCTCGAGCTCCCGCTGCTCCCGTGCGAGCGCGGAACATTCGAGCATCGAAGCGGACGCAGTCGCGAGCGATGGACCAGCGCCCACTCTGCGCAACGACAGCTTCCCGTTCGAGGCGTCGGGAGACCGGCAGAGACTGCGCGTGACGAGCGACATGTTTGCTCGTGCGCCGTATCGCTCCACTTCCAACAGTTCACGGCGCTGAGCACGTGCTTTGTCGAGATGCGTGAGTCTCGCGCGGTCATATCGTGCGGCTCGCTTGGTTGCGAGCTCCGGGTCGCTGTTGTCGTGCTTGGAGCGAAGGAAGAACTCGATGGAGCGAGGCACGAGCTCTTCCGGCTCGATGCCGAGCATGCGGCACGCCTCGATCGCCCGCGGACTTGTCAGAACGGAACCAGAAGACACACACTCCGGATTCTGTTCAAAGTTATCGAGGTTCCAGTCCACCAGCACCGCGTGCTCGCAGTCGTCCTCGTCGCTCTTATCATCGCGGCCGTGCTTGTTGAGAGTCCTGCTCTTGCCACAAGCGCCGCGACCTTCTGTAGTTGAAGATGCGGTGGTCATGGGCGATGGTCTCTCGTCTTCGTCTCTTGAGTTACTGCGGGAGTGAATCGACGGTCAAGACGGTGACCATCAGCGTCATAAAGCGCACGCTGTGGTCTCTGGCTCCTCTTTCGTTTGGAGCGATCCATCTCGAAGGCTTCATCCTTGACAAGTGCCGAGTATTTTTAGCGCCGCTGGCCGTCGCGATAAATGTGGCGCGCGCTGGTCTCCATATTTACCTGGATCGACGGACCAATGAAGCAGAGGGCAAGACAAACGACGCAACGGCTTGCTGCCTCCTGTGGCGCGCTCTCTGTGAGCGTAAGAGCGCGACGTTTCGTTCTGCCACTGCGCGCCAGCCCGCAGAAGTAAGCCTAGACAAACGCGGACGCGAGCCTCTTATCAGCCATGAGCTCGGTGGTCTCTTCTTCACGCGACAGCGATGTGATGGACGCTGCAGCACAAGCAGGCATCCACGTGCCGGTGGTCGGCTGCGACGATATGGACCCGAGCCTCGTCGGCGGCTTCCGCGTCATTTACGACCGCGAGACGCCTTTCGAACTGCGCATTCAGGTGAACTCGACCTTGGGGAAGCACTGTGTGATGCATTTTCTAACGTTTTGTGTGAACAACAGGACGCGGACAACACGCCGCAGCAGATTGGGACGCTCGAGGCGATCAAGGTCAAGATCCTCATTTTGGTATGCCCCGACCGCACAGCGCTGGTTGTCCAGGCTCACCTCTACTCACTGTTGACATCGCTTGCGTGCTGATGATACCAGGGCGATGAGACGGACGTCCATGTTGTCAGGGTGGAGCTGTCAACCGAGAGCGACCTGTTCTTCCTGTACTCGCACACGTGCGACCACGAGAGCTTCCAGCTCATGCAGGAGCAGCAGAAGCTCATGGTGGACTTTGCCGACTACGCGAACGTGCTCATCCGCATACTCAACAACTGCATCAAGGAGCCGCACAACCACCTGGCCGTGTACCTGATGCAGGCCGACGGTCGCGCGCGGCTGGACTTCATCCAGAACATGGAGTACAAGTTCGTGGAGCTCCTCTCGGTCGACTTTTTGCGCGCGACCGACGATACTATCCGCCAGCACACCACGTTCCGCTACAACTCGGTGAAGACGCGGCTCCAAGTGCTCCAGACACGCCTCCACGTAAGTGAACAGCCATTGGACGAAGATGAGGCGTGTAGCACTCATGTCTCGCGTATGCCTTGGTCATCGCAGGAGGTCAACAGCATCGTCAAGACCAAGAACCCGTCGCTGCTGCTCCAGGTAACAATCATCATCGAGTGTATCGATGTAACTCCTTGCATTGTCGCTTACTAATGCTTCTCTCGTGCTTGTACCACTCCTCATCAGCTTCAGAAGCCCGGTCCGGCCGGGGCAGCGGCTCCAAGAGCCGATATCTCACGCACTAGTGGCGCTCCTTCATCGTGTTCCCACCTGCTTTCTCTTTCTTGATATTTTAACAAGAAGGCGAACTGCACACGCGATCGATGTCCTGCCGTTCCTCTTTTTGTCATGAGGAGGCTGCCGCTTCTCATTCGTGCAACAGAGAGCCACTAGGCCTCTCGCCTCCGCTTCTTGGCGCTCGGCTCGCCTTCTCCGCGCGCTGCTTCCGGCTTCATTGCGCCGGACGCGTCCTTGCTTCCCGCCTTGGCGCTGCCATTCCCAGCTGCCGATGGACTTCCTCCACCTCCTTTGGAACTGGCGGGATTGTTGCTGATGCTATTGGCAGCGTTCGGGCCGTTGTCTTTGTTGTTGGCTCCTCCTCCGCCGCTCATCAGCTTCGCCTGCTCGCGGCGGATCTTCTTGGTCTGGTACTCGTGCGAGTGCGGCAGGTTTGCGAGCGGCGGCAGCGACGCCGGGTCTGCGGGCGCGGTCGGCCGCGCTTGGAAGTACATCGCCTTCTGACAGTCGGCCGCCGTCAGCCGCTGCTCAGGGTCGAGCACGAGCAGCGCCTCGATCAGGTCTAGCGCGCCTTTGGGCAGGATGCGCTTCCGGGCGTTAGTTTCGCGCATAAGGTACTCCTTCAGCCGCCGTGGCTTGGCCTTCTCGGGCACGAACTTGCTGCTGAGCGGCAGGAACTTGTAGTCGGGCCACGTCTCGGTCGTGGGCGTGCCGCAAATGTCAAAGATCTTGGCGATCTGCTCGAGCTCCGTCTTCCCCTGGAAGATCGGGTGGCCAATGTAGAGCTCCGCAAACACGCAGCCGACGCTCCACATGTCGATACTCGCGTCATAGCTCGTCGCGCCGAGCAGCAGCTCTGGCGCGCGGTACCACAGCGTCACGACCTTGTTGGTGAACAACTGGTCGCCGCGCACCGAGCGCGCGAGCCCAAAGTCCGCCACCTTGAGCTGGTGGTGCTTGGTCATCAGCAGGTTCGAGCACTTGATGTCTCTGTATTCCGCATAAATACACATGAGCGATGAAAGGTGAGCGTACGCACCATCACGATAGAGACGCATCAATACCTGTGAATGATGTCGATCGAGTGCATGTACTCCATGACGCCCAGCAGCTGCTTCATGATGCACTTGATCTCCACGTCCGTGAACCTACCCACCTCGCACCACAACAGCACCGGGCATGGTAAGCGGCTTCCTTATAACCGCAACAGGGTCGCTCGAGATGGCAGCCAACGTACGGGTATTGGCGGTCAATGAGGCCCGTCAGGTCGTGCTCGACGTACTCGAGCACCAGATAGATGGACCCGTGGCAGTAGTCCAGCGGCTCGTCCTTCTCCGTGAACTCGGCTGCAACACAGCATCCACAACAGCAATCGACCAGCGTCAGGTCAGGTCTCCGATACCTTCTGCCATCGTTGCTGTTTTGCTCGCTGTTACCGTCGTCGTCCTCGTTCTCGGCCGACACGACCACCTCCTTCAGCTCCACCAGGTTTGGGTGGTTCAGGCACTTGAGCACCTTGATCTCGCGGATCGTCGTCACCGGCAGCTGCATGTTCATCCACCCAAAGTCGTCCGTTAGTCGGCCAAACCGTCCGCTTCGGTCGCTTACAATGGTCATCGCTCGGCCTTGTACTCACACCCTGCACTTCGTTCAGGCTGCGGATCTTCTTGATGGCCACCACGTCCTCCGTCACCTTGTCCTTGGCCATGTACACTTGCCTGTTCCCCAGTCACATACAAGCCACTTAGCGCCCAAGCATCTCGCCCGCCAAGAGCTCCGCCTGCGCTGTCGATCTAGCGCAGCGACGAAAAAGGAAACAGGTCATAGGTACGCTGCACTACCCGTAGGTGCCGGCGCCGATGCACTCGAGCTTCTCGTACGCGTCCATGCCGCGTGTGCCCCACCGGTGCTTGGGCAAGTGCAGGCTCATGGTTGAGACTCCGCGCGCTTCGCTTTTGCTTGGAGTTGGTGGTCTTTTGCGTCTGTTTCCGCCCGCCGACTCAACGTTGATTTAGCTCAAAGCAGTCGTATTCCTCAAAGTCAACATGATGGTGATGATTTAAGGGTCCGATACAGTAGTCAATACTTTAAGTACGAAAGATGACCCACTTAAGTACGAGTGGGCTGATGACGGTCGTTCGGAGCCCCCCAAACGCACACACAGAGCACAGCGAAGCCCATCAGCGAGCGGCCATGAGCTTCCTCCAGAAGGCGCTGCGCTCCGTCAACTCGGCGGTGCTGAGCTCCAAGCAGTGTGCGTATCGCTCGTCTCCAGTACCATCCTATGCGGCGGCCGTATTGTAGGCTGCTGGCGGTTTTTGGACTGCATCTGGAAGCTAATCATGGTGTGATCGTTGTTTTGACGGTCTGGTGGAATGACTGCAGCGCTGGGACTCCAGCTGACGCTGCAGCCGGAGCAGGAGATCTTCGCGTTCCGGGCGAAGGAGTTGGTTGGTGCATGGGTGTCCTCGAGCGACCGCGCGATCGGAGGTGAGCGTTCTGTCGATTTTGCGAGTTGGGCAACGGTCAGGTGAGTCGAGCTGACGGGCCTCTCCGTGGCCAATGACCACTCGCGCAGGGCTTTCGGAATGCAAATGGGGCTTCTATGACCCGGACAACAAAGCGGAGAGCAGTGGGGCGGACGCCAAGGGAATCATTTCAACTGTTCGAGTGGACGATGGTGTCCCGTCAGGTGGGTATCGAGCGCTTGCATGCTCTAGCAAAAGCAACGCTTGAGGGCTAACTGCAGCGCTGTTATTGATGGTGCAGCCGTGTTCACTGGTCGACTGAGCATGGCGTGCCAGCCGACGGAGGCCGGTGTCGTTCGAAGCGGCTACTGCGGCGTGCGTGCCTCGGTCCCGTCCGATCTGCTGCTGCACGGCTACGAAGGCATTTCAATGCGGGTCATGACCGATGGACGCGAGTGAGTTGCTGCGTTGCTTGGCTTGATGTTGACTTGCGAAGGATCGTGAGAGCCTGACAATCGTGTGATCTATTGTGTAGATACCGCATGAACATTCAGATGGATAGCTGGAACCCGCTCAACCTGTACATGGTACGCTGCTCCTCCCATGTTGCTGCGTGAAGCTTCAGCGTTGACTAACGCATCTTCGCACTGCAGGGATTTATTCGCACGCCTCCCAACGAGTGGGTGGACATTGAGGTGCGTCGTACGCGTCCTTCTCCCGTCACACGCCGTAGCCGTCATGCTAATCAACTGCTACGAAAACGCTCTGTTGTTGTTATCACAGCTGCCGTTCCGACACTTCATGCTGACCTCGAGAGGATACGTCAAGCTGGATGATGAGACGCCCCTCAACCCAGCCAAGCTCCGCAGTGTGAGTCTGCGTGCAGCCTCGAGGAAAGCATTACCGCTTTGACTCCTCACCACATGCGTCTACGTCCTATCCAGATCGGGTTCGCGATCGCGGACCAGCAAGAAGGTGACTTTGAGCTGCGCATCCAGTGGATCAAGGCGATTGCGCAGGTGGACCAGCCCGAGCCCAAAGTCGAGAAGCACGACGATGACGACGACAGCAACGATGATACTCCGTACGTGCCATAGCTGCCTCGTCCATTGCCTGCTAGGCAACCCGTTAACGTATTCGATCTATTCACCGCTCCACAGGTTCGACATCTCTCAAGCCAAGAAGGAGGCTCGCGTAAAGAAGCCGTCCGACCTGGCAGTGTAGCCGACCGTGAACGCACGAGAGCGCGTCGTGACCGCGCGTTTTAGCTGTCTGGAGTACGTTTCTCGGTTGATGCACTCGAATGAAAGGACAAACTATACCCCACGAGCACACTCCTCTCATCTCTACGAGGCCACCATCGCGATGCAAGTTCTTCTGTCGTGTTCTATTTGACACCAGTCATCTAACGTAAAAAAATGGTGAAGCAGCTCTCGTTCACAGCCACGCGCGCGCCTTACACCTCGTCCTCGTTCAGCAGCATGTTGGGGATGCCGTCGACGATGGGGAACTCGCGGCCCGACTCGGGGCAGACGAGCTTGCCCTGCTTCACGTGCACGTCCATCAGCGCTTGGTGGATCTTGCGCAGCGTCTCCTCGTCCACCGGCGCGTCGGTCGTCAGCGCACGCGGCAGTCCGTCCGCGACCTTGAGCGCCTCGGCGCCCGCGAGGAACGCGGCCCAGTCGAGCTTGGCCAGCATCTTGCGCACGAACTCGGCGTTGAACTCGGACTCGACGACCTCCACCTGCTCGGGCTCGATGCGCAGCGGGAAGCCCGTCTCCACGCCCTTCTTGTTGCACGTGAGCAGGTTGTGCGTGATCAGGCGCATCGTCGCGGGCGGGAAGGCGCAAGCAGCGGCGGCAAGCGGGCACTTGGGTAGATAGATAGCTTTACGCTTGGTCGGCGAGGCTTTTTGGCGGGCAACCAATGCCAATAGCCACATTAAATGCACGCTAATCTAGGCCATTCATGATACAAACCTAAGGTTATGAACGCTAATTTCGGGATATGCTGATGTTGTGTGTACCACATTGGTAATCAGATTGCGAGCTGATGGGAGCGAACATGGGAAATGGCGCGCGTCCATCACTACCGTAGCATTGCATTGTGAGAACACATTCGCGTCTTGAACAGCGGCAACTGGTGACGGCATTCGGCGTTAGCGACAGTCGATGCACTGCATTTCCTATAGTACAGAACAGTACAATTTGCGCATTTTGGTGGCGGCGTCCAGGGAAATGCACTCTTGAGCTTTGGAAGCGACGCCTGCCTGCCTCCAACTTCAATGCGCCGCATTTCTATATGGCTCTCTCTGCCTCGGCGATTTTCTATGGGGACTGTGTCAACCTTCCACCTCGCTCGTGGGACACCTTCCTAGCCGCGAGTAAGTTTTTTCGCGAGGAACCCATTATTTCGTGGCGCCTGTTCACATGGGAGTGAATTTTGTAGGCAAGTGAGCCAAAGTGTCGAGTCAACACCCGCGATCTATGACGAGCAACTTGTTGAGTATTGAGCGGCTTGGTCGCTACATGGAGCCCGACGTGCCCATTGCCGCCTTCACCTGCATATAGTTATATGCTTTATACTACCACGACTACGCGCAACCAGTCCAACCCAACCACACTAATTAAACGGGGAGGCACCAAATACCTTCTTGTCGGGCGAACAAACCAGCCAGCCTCGAGCGTGGATGACGAAGAACGAAGGGGGACCTGCCTGCCTCGCCGACGCTGCTGCGAACATGAAGCTTCTTCCTTCTTGGGGGCGAGAGATAATAAAGATATAGATAGAAACAATCTCGAGAGGCGTCGCGTGCCGCCGACGGTCCACACGGTGAACGAAAGTGTCGCGGAGGCGTCTACATCATTTGGCCTGCGCCCGCCAGCACCGAGTAAATGATGAGCAGCAGCACGATGGAGAGCATGCCGCCGAACATGGCGAAGATGATGCGGCGCTGGTTCCGCGTGTTCATCTCCTGCACCTTCTCGTTGTAGTAGGGCGCCGGGCCGATCTCCAGGTCCGGGCGCAACCGGTACAGCTCCTCCTTCTCCTCGAACGTGAGCCTCCTGGATAACAATGCAACAAGCGAGCCGTAAGCCTCTCACAACACACAATACACGACAGCGGATAAGAGGAAGGTGGCGTACCGAGGGAACTTGTCGCGGCCGGTGATCGAAGTGCCGCTCAGGTGGATGCTCTTCTCGACGATCTTGACCTGCTCCTCCTGGCTTAAAATGAACTCGACCGACGCGCTCTTTTTGAGCCCGCGGCCGCTCGAGCTCATGCGCAGGATCGAGTGCCTCCGCTGCATCGTCACGTTGGTGCCGTAGGGAAGCGGCACATCCATGCGCCCGCCCGCCAGCAGCTTGGTCGTGACCCGCGACTCGCAGGCCGCGGCGGAGGCGCTGCGCATCCTCGGCTCCGACTGCACGTTCCTCGGCGCGAACGCCCTGGCGGCGGCCGCCGCCGATTCCTTGACCGTCTGCGCAGCCGGCACGGTGGCGGCGTCGCTAGTCCGCATTTGTGGGTATATCCGCGTGTCCTTGGAGTCGAGCGAGTCGCCGCTGTCGTCGGCCGGGTCCTCCTCTTCCGGTTGAAGCATGCTGCCCCTCCTGCTGCTGTCCCGTGGCACCACGACGACGGCCACCGGACTGTCCTCTTCTTCATTCCGACGCGCCGCCGCCGCCGCCGCCGCCGCCGCCGCCGCCGCTGCTTGGACGCTCGACTCGGCCATTTCGCGCCTTGGTCGCTCGGTTCTGCCTTTCGATGGGGCTTTGTCTTTTCTACTGGCCCAATGACGGCCCAGCCAACAAGGCGCCTTCGCTTCCGCACTCGACGGGCGACCGCGTGCTTTGTGACTGTGTTACTATGGCGTCGGCTTTTCTTCCGCGCTTTCGATAGATAGACCAAGTATAACGCCAGGTGACTGGTCGGGTCGGCCGACCACACCAGCTCAATCCATCAATCAGATCCTGGAGAAGGGGTCTTGTGCCAGAAGGTAGTTGTTGATCCGTCACCCTCAAGTAACAACGTGGAGCTTTTCATTGCCACCAACCATACTAAAACTAATAGAAGCGGTATACGCAAGAGGTACCGTAACCCTTCTAATTCAGCAACATGAGGGAGACGGGTGCGGGTCAACGAAAAACGCAAGGCTTTTCGAAAATCATTTCAGAACGGGAGCTGGTTGGTCAGCTCGGTGAACAGTAGCACTAGGGAACGGTGTGTTTGGATTTCACCAATCAGAACGCGCCATTTCATACCGGTACACTTACCGGAAAACACCGGTACATTCATCACATACCGGTATTCGACGGTAGCGCTCGCGCTGGCGGCGTTGGTTGCCGCGAAGAGGTCTCGAAGCGACAATTTGGCTGGTCAAAGAGCACCGCATACACTATCAGAGGCGCGCTTCGCGGACGTGTACGGGCCAGCATGGAGCAGTTCGACGGCGACGCGCCGCGCAACCACGTGGAGGCGGAGGCGCAGAAGAAGAGCCACCGCAAGGACAAGCCGTGGGACTCGGAGGACATTGACCACTGGAAGGTCGACCCATGGCAGGACGAGGTCGAGGACGACAAGGCGCCCGGCAAGAAGCGCGCGATGCCCAGCCTGCTCGAGGAGAGCTCCTTCGCGACGCTCTTCCCCAAGTACCGCGAGAAGTACCTGCGCGAGGTCTGGCCGATCGTGACCAAGGCGCTGGACGCGCACAAGATCGCCTGCGAGCTCAACCTCGTCGAGGGCAGCATGACGGTGCGCACCACGCGCAAGACCACCGACCCGTACATCGTGCTCAAGGCGCGCGACCTCATCAAGCTGCTCGCGCGTAGCATCCCCGTCAACCAGGTACAGTGGAAGGCGTCGGTCTAGCTTGCTGACGTGTCGCCTGTGATGGTGCGCACTAACCCGGAGCGTACCCATGTGCTTCCCTATCACCTACAGGCAATCAAAATCCTGGAGGACGACATGCAGTGCGACATCATCAAGATCGGCGGCCTCGTGCGCAACAAGGAGCGCTTCGTGAAGCGGCGGCAACGGCTGGTCGGGCCGGACGGCGCGACGCTCAAGGCCATCGAGCTGCTCACCAACTGCTACGTGCTGGTGCAGGGCAACACCGTGTCGGCCATGGGCAGCTACCAGGGCCTGCGCAACGTGCGCAAGATCGTCGAGGACTGCTTCGCCAACATCCACCCGATCTACAGCGTGAAGCGGCTGATGATCAAGCGCGAGCTGGCCAAGGACCCGAAGCTGCAGGGCGAGAACTGGGAGCGGTTCCTGCCCACCTTCAAGAAGAAGAACGTGCAGACCAAGAAGCCCAAGAAGGTGCGCGAGAAGAAGGAGTACACGCCGTTCCCCCCGGCGCTGCAGCCGAGCAAGGTCGACAAGGAGATCGAGAGCGGCGAGTACTTCATGAAGGAGCACGAGCGCAAGGCGCTCAAGAAACAGAAGAAGCACGAAGAAAAGGCGCAGGAGCAGCAAAAGAAGAAGGTCGAGAAACAGGCCGAGTTCGTCGCGCCCAGCGAGAAGGAGGCCAGCAAGAAGCGCAAGCAGCGCGAGGCCGAGGCCCAGCAGAACCGCACCGCCTCCATCGAGGCCCTCAAGAACAAGTTCCTCAGCCAGAAGGTAAGCGTGGCTTGATCAATTCCGTGTGGCCTCCAGTGTTTTGATACTGATCCCTTGTCTGTCATGCGATGCATTTCCACAGGACACCAAGCAGGAAACCACGAGCGCGGCCGCGTCCGTGGACGACTACATGGCTGTTCCGTCCAAGAAGAAGCAGAAGAAGGCCAAGAAGAGCAGCGACTAATTCGTCGTTCCCCTCCGGTCGGGTCAACGACGTCGCTAGCCCAACTAACCGACTCAAAAATCACATTACACTGCATTGTTCCATGTCACACATTGCAATACAGTAGCAAGTCTCACATGGCGGACCGGTCCGACCGGTCGGTCCGAACCGTATCTAAGCGCAAACTTGGAAGCTCACGTTGAAGAGCGCATCCTCCTCCCCCTCTCCATTTGCATAAAGGATCTTGAAAGGACAGCCCTCTCACTCTCTTAGGTACTGTACTTGGGTATTGGATACTCTACCCATTCACAGTATCTTGTGCGTGTAGAAGGCTGCGCTTGATGCTTGACGCCCTCGGTGCGTTCCTCACCGGGATTTCCACTTGACCGGTCGGCTCGGGTCCTCGGCGGGGCAGCGTAGCGTGTGGCTCACTCAGTGGTCAGATACCAGGAGGCAGCCGAGTGATTCACCACATGCAGCGGCATCCATGGGGTACGTTACGCTATCAATGGCTTCACCCGCGTAGCGACGGCGAACAGGGAGTGGACTGCTGACGGCACTTGTGGTCGTGTATGGGGCGATTAACTAGACGTGGGAAACGCGTCGGCGGCGTTCCAAGGCGCGCCCGATGCTTGCGGCTCCAGTCTGAACGCGTGGGGCGGGCCGTGTACGTTGCAGGTCGTGCTGTTTCAGGACGCGTTCGTGTGCCGGCACGTCAACAAGGCGAACCAGTGGGTCGAAGGCTTCGCGCAGCCCTACGACGCCGAGTCAAGGTGCTGTCAATCGCTGCGCTTGTTCGTGAGGTCTGTTGGATTAAGCCTTGACCAGCTCGCAATGGCTTGCACAGGTACTTCCTCGCATATATTGACGAAGGGCGGATCCCGGACGGGCTCTCGGACCTGGTGCGTTCTTGGGAGCCGTATCATACAGTAGCGCATCTCCAGCAGCATAACGAGTGACTGTCCTATCTAATCACTCCTTGCTAGATCGCGCTTCGACCGCGAGACGGCAGTGTACTCGTCGAAGTCCGAGATTACCGCTCCAACGCCGAGGAGTTGTGCCCCGTGTCGTCGGCCTTCCTGTCATGCGAGCCGCCGCTGCACCCCAGCGAATGCTCCTTCAAGAACAGCTCGGGCGGCATGGCATGTCAGTTGTGGCGCAACCTGCTCCAGCCCGTCAAGAGTTCAGTCAACAGCAGCCATAGCAACAGCAGCGTGCTCGGTCTAGATCCGACCGCAGACAACATGATGCTGCCGTTTGACGAGTCAATTGCCATGTCCCAGGACCAGTTGGAGGCACTCGCGATGGACGTGATGCCCCTCTCCCTCGAGTCGGAGGTCATGTCTCCGCGATTAATGGACGTTGAGCCGTTCCCCTCCCCTCCTTTCCTCCCAGCCCCGCCCACTGCGTCGTCGGCCGGTGATTTTGCGAAGCAGCCTCGCCGTCCGCTTGCTCGGGTTCGGCCCCGTCAAGCTTCCGGTTCACATCGCCAAGCGCAGACTCCGACGTGGCAGGCAGCGTCAGCTCGCGCGGATAGTGTAGATAGTTCCGCCATGAGAACGGATGACAGCGAGAACGAGCTCAGCGATGCGGGTAGCGACTGCGGGGCCGCCGGCGAGAAGCTGTCGGCGCTGCGAATTACGGTTCCTCGCGACGATATGGACTTTGAAAACGCGTACAGCGACAGCTCGCCAGTTGATCGGCCTGCCACATCGAAGCACTCCCAGCGAGAGATAGCGTCACGATACAGCGTAGGGCTCCAGCAGTCGCCTCTACCGGGAACGTTCCAGTTCATCGAGAAGCTCAAGGGGAAGAAGCGGCGGCGGATTTCAGTGCCGGCGGAACTGAGTTACGGCAGCCCCTCGTGGAAGAACCGCGGCCACGTGAACCACTTTTTCCGGGCAGCTACCTCGTTCGAGCGGCAGCACGCCATCTCGCTTCAGGTTGGTGATCTTTGACGTCCAATCCGGTATTCTGCATGATACTGACTGGGCACTGGGACGTTGCCATAGATCAATATGCGGAGAATCATGCTGCTGGAATCGGTGCCGAGCGAAGAGCCACAGGTAAGAGATGGGCACGTCAGCAACTCGATCGCCCAATGTATTTTGGCTCACGGATGCGTTCTCTCTCGCCTGTTGTCGACGCCACCACCATCTCCACCCTTAACGGCCTCGCTGATGCCTTCAGCTATCTCCAGGCGGGATGCTGTACCTGGCGCACGAGCTCCAGGACTGGAGGATGCCGACCGAAGTGATTGCCGCGCACACCATGAGCGGCCAGCAGGACGACGAGGAATTGACGCACGAGTTTGCGCGCTCGGCGATGATCAACCCAGCGCACGACCCGGTCTTTTCGGTCGAGATCACGAGCGCGGCGTCCCCAAGCTCGCTAATGGTGGCGCTGCAACTGAAGTAGCGTGCCAAGTGCCTGCCTACAGGTATATGCTTCTTCCTGAGGTGACGAGGCGGCGGTATGCAACCTGGGACGCGTCAACAGTTGCTATCCATGTAGTGTCGACATGCAGATGTGGTGAAGTGGAGGCAAGCACGCAGAACGGGCCCCAAGAACTTGCATGTTTTGCATAGCCGTTCACGTGTTGGCCGGCCGCTTTTTAGCTGGCAATGTGCTCGTACAGGCCCGCGCAGGCGTCCTCCAGCAGGTCGAGCACGTGGTCGAACCCGCCTTCGTACCACGGGTCGGGCACGCGCCGCGCGTCCTTGAACTTGGCGCAGTACGTGGTCATCATGGACACCTTCTCAAGCAGACACAGCGCGACCGCGCACTCGCATTAGTATCGCGTAGTGTTTGCATATACCTCGTATGGATATCACGGCACGAACACTGTCAAACCTACAGCGCAACACGCACCTTCTGCTTGGCGAGCGCCTTGGCGTCGGCGCCGCCCCAGGCCTCGGCGGCCTCGAGCACGGCCTCGCGGTTCTTGTCCTCCATGCAGATGATGTGGTCAAAGTCGCTCAGGTCCTGCAGCTTCAGCGGCCGCGCGCGCGACGTGAGCTCGAAGCCGCGCTTGCGCGCCTCCTTGGCCATGCGCGCGTCCGCCTTCTCCCCTTCGTGGTACGACCAGCCGCCGGCGCAGTACCAGTCCGGGTTGCCGCCGCCCGTGCCGCACGAGTCCACGCGGAAGCGTGCGGCCTCGCCCTTCTGCGTCACCACGCCCCGGAATACGGCCTCGGCCGCCGGGCTGCGGCAAATGTTGCCCAGGCACACGAACAGCACGCTCGTCGTCGTCGCCATCTCCGCCCAAGAGGATCGATTGATCGATTGACCAAAACGAGTATACAGCACCTGGTAAGTGCTTGACGTTCGCAATGGTTTCAGTAAGTACGGTTGTCATTCACAAAGTTCGATTATAATATTAGAGAGGTATATCGGTACACTTTCGAACGTTGCGTAACCTCAGAGTGTAACCTTGCCTTGGCACTCACTATTTTCGCATCGGGCGATATGGTCGCGTGGCGGAGCTCGTGGGTCGTCGATGGGGCCGCGGCGTTCACGGAGAGCGAGGCTTCAGACGGCGACGCAGCCAGCGAGCAAGGAGGAGAAGGAGTTGTCCGCTTTGAGGCGTCCATCGCGTCGCCTGTGGTGCTCAAGTGCCCTCCGCACGACGACGACGAGCAAGCCGCCAATGACGGCCGCGCACAGATGCCGTGCGAGCTGACGGTCGAGTGGACGCCTACGCCGCGGCGTTGCCGCTCGCTGCGCCTCGAGGTGCTCGCGTCGGCGCGCCATGTGGAGCTGTTCGTGGAGGGTACGCGGCGTAACCTGCTGGGCGAGCGCGAGCACGGCGAGGTGTACTTCGGCACGTTCCGCGGTGGGCGCAGCAGCGACGACCCGCAGCGTTATGCCATCAGCGAGCAGTTCGACCAGCGATCGGGCGAGCACAACGTGCTCGGGTCGGTCATGCGGCTGCGCGTCAAGTTCGTGTCGCTCGTGGGCGACAAGCGCGAGCTGCAGCTGCACGCGTTCCGATGCGTTTACGACGCGATCCCCGACGCGCCAGCTCCTGCCGCGCCCGCAACGCCAATCCCCAGGTCAGACCAGTGCACTCACGTTGCTCTCGGTCTCATCATTGCTTCTCAATTTGCTGATTGTTATCGTTTGCCGTTTGTTTGCCTTACAGTGACGTTGCGAGCACGCTTGCCGGTCTGAACATTGGTGGCGGACCCATGCTAGTCAACACTAACCCAACCACTCCGTCCGGCATCAGCAGCGTCCAACTTTTGCTGGCAAGCGCGCAGCAGAACATGATGCAGCAGATGGAGGCCAAGATCGCGGGCGCCATCGACGCCAAGCTGGCGCTGCTCTCGCAGCGGCTCACGTTCTCGGAGCAGCAGATCTTCAAGCTGCACCAGCGGATAGACAGTACCGATAGTGAGCAGAAGGCGTGCGTCAACCGGCTGCAGGACAGGTTGGCGAGTTTGGAGGCGAATTTGGCTACGCTGGGGAAGAGGGAAGACCTCAGCGACCAGCAGCAGGAGCAACAGCCAGCAGAGTAATCGAGCACCACGACACTCCGACGCACGGTTCGTGGTTGAATACAGGGGTGATGCGCTCTCATTAGGCTTTGTCTGATTGCGATATCGTCGGCTGGGAGCGTCGCCGCGCCGAGTCGGCGCCAGAGAGCTGGAGCCAACGCATGCACAGCACGTTGCGATACCGCGGTGTGTCGAACAGATCGGCGTACCTGTCGAACGACTGCGCAGTGGGGAAGATGCGCGAGAAATGGCTGCGACGAAGAAACTCCTCCTCCATGGCCTTTACCGAGCGGAGGTCGTCTTCGTCGAGGTCCAATCCCAGCCGCTTGTTCGACGCGAAGGTGGCGCTCATGAGCTCGTCGACCGTGCGTTTCTTCTTCGTCCCCGCCGTCTTCGTTTGCGGCTGCCGCTGATTGTTTTTGGCCTGGTCCACTGACGGCGCCATCGCGGAACCTTCAGGTGCCAGGGAGTGTCTGCGCAGAGCTGGTTTCACGCCGTGGAGTCGCTCCTGTTTGCTCCTCTCCAGGTGCTGGATGGCCGTTTGTGGATCCTGGAATGGGATGCCCACGAGCTGGAACATATCGCCCACGAGCACGGTCTTGATGCGTTTGTCCATCGGAGACGAGCTGCTTAGCGACGGTAACACGTTCACCTCGAGCAGCCACGGGGTCATGTCCTCCCCCTCGAGAAGAACGTTGAAGCCGTACAGCTCGAACGCGTTCTGTTTGCTGCTGCCGAGCTTGCCTTCGACGGCGATCAACGTCTTGACGATCATGTCTTCGAGCTCGCTCTGGAACTGCTCGAGCTGGCGAGTTTTACCCTGCGCGCGGAGGTACTTGACGAACATTTGCAGACTCCACTTGCTGCTGCTCTCGTCATCCCCGTCTTTGTCGTCGTTCTCAGTGTCCTGGTTGGGCTTGAACGCCGCCGTGTTCTTCTTGTTGACGCTGTAGTTGGTCAGGTGGCCGAAGCGGTTCTGCACGGCGCTCTTGCTCGTCGAGTACGGCTCGGTGCAGAAGCGGACGAGCCCGTCGTCGAACAGGTAGACGCGCAGCGGGTCGAACGACGTGACTAGCACGTAGATCCGTAGGTCGAACTTGAGTCCGTTGATCAGAAATGGCGATTCCACGCACCGCTGCGCCGGTCAGGACAACAGTTAGTGCGATGGCACGTTAGTATAAGGCTGCGAGCCGCTCATACCTGTGCGACGTATGCCTTCTTCTTGGTTAGCTTGACGTTCGGGTGCGAGCTCGCGCTGACGATCTTGATGCCACGGCCGCACGACAGGTTGGGCGGCTTGAGGATCCAGAGCACGTTCGGGTCGGCATGGAACCGAGCCAAGAACTGCTGCTTGTCGTAGTCGTTCGCGGTCAGGAACGTCTCGGGAATGATCCGCGCGTACGCTAATGGGTGCTTCTTCTTCATACGCAGCAGATTCCCGCACAAGCGGTCTTTACGACCGAGCTCTAGGCTACCCGGAAAGTGGTTGACGCGCTGGAACGGCAGCAGCGCTAACATGGCTTGCACATTCAGGTGGTGGCCCCAGTAGATGTTCCAGTTGGTGCTAGAACTTGGGTCCGCAGTGACGAATTTGCGGATATTGGCGGCCTTGAGGGTGTGGCCGATGGCGTTGTACATGTAGCGCTTGGTCACTCCAAACGAGAGCTTGACGTCCGCCTTGTCGGCCGGCAGCTGGCGGACTAGGCAACGAAACCGTATCAGCAGACACACTGGTCGGATCGACGGCAAGTGGATTTACCTTCATAGCCGGGAGGACACGGGCGCTCGATGGCTAGGGAGGCTGGGTACGGGAAGAACACGAGTGGAGTGGCGGTCGGGTCGATCTTGAAGACGAGGACAAAGAAGCTGCAGCTGTTGCTGCTATTGCAAGCGATAGCAGCGCGGGCATCGGTGCTGGTACATGATACTGAGCTTGTTGATATCCCAGAGGTTGTAGTGGGCAACGTGTCGTTGCCAGCTTCACAGCCCTTCATGCTGGCTGTTCCCGTGCAATGGCCGCCCACGCAACGTATTGATGATGGACAATGGCTGCGTCGTCATGACCAGGAAACCCTCGCAGCGCACATGCCGACGTATAAATACCCGTCCAAGATTACCCGCACCAGCGAGTTGACAGCTCTGCTCGTGCTGCCAGGATATTCTTGGTCGTGTATGAAGCACTCGAGCAATGATCAGAAGCCCGAGCAGAGAAGATTGGGTCGAAACAACAAGCTCCTAGAGCTCGGGCGGCTCCCACGCGCTTCTCCGTCGGTAGTGTTCACTAGATAATCGACAACATCCAACTACTTGCTCGCACCAGCCGACGACGCAATGGAGCTGGTCAGCCGCAAGGTTGAATACGCGCCTCTATCCCCATCGGCACGAGTCGAAAGACGTGACCTGAGTGATCCGCCGCCTCCGCTGCGTCCACGATGGAACGCTGGATCATCCAAGGGCAAGTCGCCAGGCGTGATGTCGAGCGGCAACTCGATGCTCTCGCTCAAATCCTATTACCGCAAACTCCGGACGTTCAAGGGCACCATCAAGGCGCTGATCAACCTGCGGAGGTTCTCGGGCGGCAAGAAAACCGTTGGCTCCAACCCGGAGGAGCTGACGACTCCCGCTAATGACTCGAGACGGTGAGGATCGTGCGTGGAGCTCGTCTTGGTCCTTGAAGATGTGACGAAATGACGGACTGGGCGCGGCCGCTAGGGCGACAAAGAGTCGCGCGCATCACGGCGGACGGCTCATCGCTGGACACAGTGCAAGGCCAAGTGCATTCGCTGGTGAACGACGGGTGAGCGAGCATTTCTTTCTCTTCCGGCCCACAAACGATCTTACCATCTCGCTAAATCCATCATCGACCAGGCATGTCATCACTGAAATCGATCGGAACACAGCAAGGGACGTCTCCTACCGGCAACAAGGCAATTTGGAGCATTACACGGAGGTCAGCGAGCAAATCGGCTTTCTTGAGTCGATTCACGACCGGGGCTCACTCTATTTATCACTGCCGAACACATTAGGAGAACCTGATGAAACGGATCGCGTTACAGCGACACTCGCACTTGGTGGCGTTGACGCAGCGTCTGTGGCTTTGTGCCGTGCAGACGAGCAACAGCAGCAGCAGCTGCGCCGGGAGTGATTCTGCACTCAAGTTCGCCAACTACGAGGCGTTCATGCTGCGTCTTCACCGCCTGATCTTGCCCGAGTTCGACGTCGCGGCGTCGCGCGAGCTGATCCAGGACGACTGGGTACGCGACACCGACGGCAAGGACCACCTCGACTACTCGTTCTTCCACCTGTCAATGTTCGAGCTTGTCGGTGAGGACGACGAGCCGCCTGCTTAGATGGAAATTGCGGGGCACATGAGCTCTAACACGTTGAGTGCTCGCTTTCGAACAGATCTGTGGACTGATACCGTCGACGAAGAAGACGTGCGTGCCGCCGAATGGCATTAAAGTGCGCTGTCGGATCTGTACTCACGCCATTTGTGCTTGGCATAGTACATTTCGCTGCTCTACTGCATCATGCACAGCCTTACCTTCGCCTGGGGTGACCGCCATCTTCTCAAACCGCTCGAAGGCAGAGTCATCCGTTGGAAATTGTCAATTGGCCTGCTTACATGCTCCTTACCATTGTTCCCGTCGTTTGATTGAGCAGATATCAACCCTGTCGACATCCTAGAGGAGTCAAAGGGAGTCACGATCGAGCAAATCACAACCGACCTCAAGTCCGAGCTGGGCAGCGCGGAGGCGGGGTCGTTTCTGGGCCAGATCGTCGCTAGCACGCCGCACGGCCAGTATGATCCCAGCGTTTCCATCGATCAAAACGATGAAGCTCAGCGGTCGAAAATCAAGTCGGAAGCGACAAAGCGAATTGGTGAATCACATGCTGACGGCGAACCGGGAAATAATACCACAACAGCAACGCCAGATGCATCGGCGATCAATGCAGCAGCCGGACTGTCAGCATCAGAGAGCAGTCAAGCGACATCCGCCCCAGGAGAGCGACCAACAGTCAACGAGACAACGGCTGAGGCAGAGACTGGCGCTCGGAGCTTAACTGATTCAACCGCGGGAAGGCGCCGTTCGAGTGGTAATCGAGCACAAAGCGCGGCTTCGATGGCAGCGAGGCGCGCGAGCGCGTTCAAGCGGCACACGGCGGCCAACTCCAAGTCAAGGGTGTTCACGCCGTCACCGGCGGGGACGAACCCCCACGTTATCTACGGTGAGTAGGGTGAAGCCAAGCTGAAAACGGTGGATATTAGCTGGTGTGTTTGTTCTAATGTCCTATCGCCATTCCCCTTGGTGTAGACGCAGCCAGTCTAGCGGTCGACCAGCACTCTGCCTCGCCGTTGATGGTCAAAGCATACGGGCAACAGCAAGGGGACGATGCTAGTGCGTCCCATCGAGATCGCGGGCTCTCGATCTCGTTTGATGGCGGCTTTCGACGCAACACCGGCACAATCCAACTGGATGGACTCCACGAGTCTGCCCTTGAGCCGGCATTCGCTGCCTCTCGGCCGTCCGGACTGGTTGCAGACCGCTCTGCCGCGTTCTTGAGCGGGAAGGAGCTGCAGCACGGCCTTGGCATTCATTCTTCGAGCGCAGCGGCTGGAACGAAAGCGGACAACACGCGGGTCGCGTCGTTCACCTTTGATGGGTCATCGCCCAAGCCACCTTCGCTTCAAATCGGCTCGCTTGGTGCTTACGACCCATACAACCATGTCGCGGTGAAGCCGACGACATACATTCTCCATCCGTCTCCGGAGTCCGCGCGAACCGCTCGGCCGCAAACCTCAGGATCCCATGCCGCTGCCTCGTCCACCTCCCCTCGAGCAGCCTCAGCGTCGTATAAGCGCGCTCGCCAGCCGTCCACAACGACGCCGGCTCACCGGCCGGGGACTCCGCCATCTTTGGTGGTGTCTTCATCCCCAAGGAGTAAACTGAGCGTCTACGACATCGAGATCACCACCATGGGGCGCCAACCGAGCCATGTCTCGCCAATCGGATCAGCCCAACAACAACCAGGAGGTGGTGCGAGTGGACCAGTCTCATTGGACCCAATGTTGATAACGGGGAGGGCAGCGACGCCGCGCAGTCCGTCAAAGGCCTCGGTATCAGCCATGTACGCGGACTTGGGGCACCGACTGACGTCTCCGCGAGCTGCTCATGGAAGCAGCGATGGCTTAGACGACCTGGCTTGTATAGTGCTAGAGACCCGGCACCACCCGCATCAACGCAAGCCAAGCAGCGAGCCGCGAGGGCCAACGCTGCTCGACCGACCCGGCACCAACCAGGCGACGCCAGCGGCAAATGCAGCCAACGCCTCGACGCGCCGCGTGTCCATGGCGAAACTGCGCCACGCCAACAGCCGCCGCATCCCCGTGGGCTCTCGGTCGGGCAGCAGCAGACTCCCTGCGACGACCAGCAACGCCGTGGCGCTCAACGTTCAGAGCCTCGCCATCTCCCCGCGCAAATCCTCCGTCTTGTCATAGTGATCATGATCAAGAGTGTATCCATTTGAACACAGTTATTCGATTGGTCAATAATCGCTTCGCTGTGCACCATATAGCGGTCTGATTGGATGAAAATACACACGTAGATGTTGACAACAGCGGCATGGGAATGTTTCCCATTCATTTCCCATTCGACGAGAAAGGACGGCACGGACAACATGGCGGTGGGGCAGCGCGGAGACGACGGCGGGGGCGGCCTCGCGTGGTGGGAGGCGCAGTTCTTCCCGCGCACGCACGGGTACGCGGAGGGCGCGGCGGCGAGCGTGGCGTTCCGCGGCGAGTTCTTCCCGGCGCTGCTGCGCGTGTGTGAAGCGCAGGCGCTGCCGCCCGAGCTGTCGCTGGACGAGCTGCACGTGCTCGTGCGCTTCTGCCTGGGCGACGCCGCGCGCAAGGACGACACCGTTTCCAAGCAGGACGTACGCCGCTCTCGGTCGAGCTTATTCTATCTCCCTACTTGACGACTGAATCGTGATCTCTGTATGTGCGTGTGATGTTCTTCCAGTTCCTGTGGTTCCTCGCGCGCTTCGGGCCGCTGGAACAGAGCATCCAAAAGGTGAGCGTGACTATGAGCAGGTCGTACCGATGGATCGCTTACTAACTAACCCACGTGCGCAGTTGGTGGCCAACTTTTGCGTGAACCGCGAGATGGCGCCGTGGTTCCACGGCAGCATGGGCCGCAGCGCCGCCGAGCGCGTGCTGACGGCGCGCGAGCTGGACGACGGCGCGTTCCTCGTACGCTTCTCCGAGTCGCAGCCGACCAAGTTCACGCTGTCGTACCTCAAGGTACACTCAACTAACGGCCGGCGCGAGGTGAAGAACTGCCTGGTGGAGAACATGGGCCGCAATGGGGGATACGCGCTGCTCGAAGGCAGCCAAAACCGCCAGCAGCGGACATATACGTCGCTGCAGACGTTCGTGCAGCACAATTCGTCGCGGCTCAAGCACGGTGTACGTGACCGCTTCATCTGCGACGGCCACATTCGTCTGTAGACAGGTAGTAATGACCGTGCTGCGTGTTCTAGGTCCCGTCCGAGCTTGCGCGCGCGTGCAACTACGAGCTGGCGGATCTGCGCGCCATGTGCGACCACCAGAGTGACGCGTATACGGCATTTAGTTCCGAAACGGTCGTAGACGCGCAGGAGACACAGGGGAACGGAGCCGATTACAGCGCGTCGATGCTGTTTACCCGCTCGCCGGTGCTGCGTGCACAGGCGGAGTACCAGCAGTACGGATTCCAACTACCGCGCGAGAGCGGCGATGACAGCGCGTGTTGCGCTGACAGCTACGCTGGCTTCACGTTGGACGCGCTCTCAGCGATCCCCAGCGACCAGAACAACTATATTCTGTCGGGTGGGTCGTTGGAGCGCGAGAACCCGCAGGCAAACACGCATCAAGAAGCTGACTACGGCAACTTTGCGGCCTTCGCAGAACGGGCGACCAGTAGCAAGAGTAGCTTCTACGCGACCGCGAGCAGCACACATTTCTCTCTGGCCCCTGACGGATATGCGAATTTCGACGCGTTTGCAGCATCCGCGAGGTTCCCAGCCGACGAATCGCGCGAGCTCGCAGCACGGCAAGCCCAGTTCGTCTCGTTGTCGAGGTCGCCCACACGGGTAAAGTCACACGCGTGGGAAGACGGAAATCAGCACGATGAAGACAGCATGTACGGCTCGTTTGCGAGCGCCAATGTGACTTCGCCGTCCACTCCGGTGCTTCCTGTTACTATCAAAGCACCATCTTCGGCATCGCTGCGCGCCGACTCTTCCAGCGACTACGGCAGTTTTGCCGCTATGGCTGATAGCGAGAGTGTCGACGGGTTTTCGGCGGCTTCTTCAGCGTCGGCGCTTCCCGTATGGGATCCAGCTCTCGGCCCGCCGCCCTCCCCTCCTCGCTCCATCCTGCTACGCCCGTCGCCGTCGGCAGTGCCACATCTCGACGATGTATACGGAAGTTTCTCATCGCTGACAATCGCCGACCATCGTGTGTCTTCGAGCGACAGCGACAGCATGTTTGCGTCCTCGGCATCCTTGCCGAATTTGTCAACCAGCGACGACACGCTCCTCCGCTCAAGTGGCAGTGGCGATTCGACGGCAACTAAGTCCGAGTCGGCCAACGCGATCTCCGATATCTCGGCGTCAACATCGTCGCTCCCGCTACCACATCCACCGCGAGGCTCTGCGCTCGAGGAGCTGAACGCGGGCATGACCTTTTACAAGCAGAAGCAGCTGGACGAAGCCATTCTCCGGTTCGTCATTGCGCGTGAGACCGCGCGGGAGACGGGCGACAAGGTCGTGGAGGCGCGCGCGCTTGGCAACCTCGGCACCGTGTACCTGGACCGGCGGAGCGCGAGACAAGCCGTCGAGTGCTATGAGAAGTGCCTCGAGATCACGCGCTCGATCGGCGACACCAAGCGCGAGCGCACGATCCTCAACAACCTGGTGCTCGCCTTTGTGGCGTGCGACGAGTTCGCCGAGGCGCTCGCCTACTGCCAGGTGCAGCTCGAAATGACGTCGAATGACATCAACCGGCGCAAGATCCTGTCGCGCATGAGTCTGTTGCGCGAGCGCATGGCGCGCGCCGCCGCTGCGAAGCGAGAAGCCGCAGCAAGCGCTGCGTTTGCCTGAGTGTCCACCTTTAACCAGAGTCGCGGAGACTCCGTCCGTGTATTTTGACTAAGTGCTGTTACCTCACCTACCACCTCCAATAAATATCGCGACACTCTCGTCGCAGTGTATCCGAAGCCAGCCGTCGTTTTTACAGCAGCACTGACGATGGATGCTGGGCACTCACGCCCGCCTCGTCCTCGCCGACATCTGCGATAAACGTCGCGTTCACCAGCGGTGGCAGCTTCCCGACGAACGTCTGCTCCAAGCTAAGCTTGAGGTGCCGCAACGACTCTGTCGCAGAGTCATCTCGCGCTCCGCCGGTAATTGAGCCGCCACTGCCATTGCCATCGGCGCCTCCCGTGGTCATTTGACTAAGCTGCTCGAACTCGTCCATCGCCAGCTCGTGGTCAAGGTAGTGGCGCCACTCGAGCGCGAAGTTCGTCCACTCGTCCGCGCCACATAGCAGCAGTTCTTGGCCGGCGTAGGCGCTGGCCTCGCCGTGCACGAGACTCGTGGCATCTCCACCTTCCTGCTCGCTTGGCGGGGGCAGACACTTCTTCAAGCTGGCGGCGAATCCGATGTGGAGCAGCAACTCGACAGTCGCAGGCGCGTCAGTGGTCTGGGCGATGGGCGGGACAACGCCGACGCCGCGAATGATGCTGCGCACGTTGGCCGATCCGAGTCCGAGCGCGTACAGCCGACAGCACAGCGCGCAGATCTCTGGGTGCGAGTCCGACACAAACGAGTAGAAGGACGACACATCGGTGTAGTCGCTCGTAGTGGCGGGGTCAAAGGGGAACTGCCGCAACTGGTACGCGTTGAGGATCTCCGCAGCACGCTCGGTCGTCAGGCTTAGCGACTGCGATGCCGACGGGATGTTGACAGCGACTGACGGTGGAGACGAACTGTTGTCGCTCGTGAACCAGCGGCGGAAGTATCGTTGGAAGTACAACGCGACAGCTTTCCACTCGAGCAGCGGGTGGCTGAAGTTCAGCGCCGACGCATCCAAATGGAAGTCAAATACGTAGGCGAGCACCATCGCAGGCAGGTCGTAGCGCCTCCACATCGTGTCAACCAGCGTTTGCATCAGCTCAGCGACGCCCAGCGCGGTCGGTGACAGAGGAGGCGACGACGGAGATGACGTTAGCGCATCGGGAGCGGCATTCGCTTGCACCATTATCGCATACTGCTGGCTCATACGGCCGAACTGGTGCATGACATGCGCCAGCGTCAGGCCACTCTGAACGGCCCCGCCACCACCAGCACCGCAACCAGTCGTCGAATCAAATGGCTGATCCATAGTCTGGTCACCGCTGCCAGCCGCTCCCGCATTCCCTTGGGCGCTCTTCAGCTTCTGGCTCGCTTGCTGTTGCTGGACTGTAACGACGCTGTACGCTTCTCGCAACGGCGCGAGCACGCGTTCCATGTCTCGGAGCGTCTTCCAGATGACGCCATTGTCAGCAACGACGAGCTCGATGAGTGACTGGGGCGCAGGTGAAGGCACCGACGCTCCTCCGCCAACTCGGTTGGTGCCGTCTTCTGCGGCCGCACGGGTACTACCAACGCAGATAGCTGTGATCACATCAGCGTATTCGAGCACGGCACCCAGGCACACAACGATCGAGTGCCAGCTCTCGCGTCGCGGCAGCGGGACGAACGCGTCACGCACTCCGCTGAATTCTCGCAGCGCCGACAGCAGCGAGGGGTTTGAGAAGTACGACGCAATCTCAATTAGGTCGCCGACAGCTTCATGGAAGCCCGCGTGCGTGAAGACGCTACCCGCCAGCGTACTAAGCACCGCCGACACACAGGGCACAACCAGTAGTGACGCCCACTTCGGCACACGGCACACACGGCGCGCAGCGTTAAGCGCGACGACCGAGTCGGCGACGATGCCCATGACCGAGATCTGCTGCTCGCGGCCGAGCTGGTCGAGCACGTCCTCGATCGCGAGCGCAAGCTTGGGCGACGTGTACGCATTCACGTGATTGCCCATGTCTACCACGCGCACACACGCGGCGTCGCCGTTCGAGTTGAGCAGCGAGAACGCCACGAGGTGCTGCAGGTCGAGCGTCGACCAGCAGTTGATGCTAAGAGTCAGCCCGCCCTTGATGATGGTCGAGTTGAGCATACCCTCCTTCACGCGATCGAGCTGCACCGCCGCAAGTTTCCGTGCTGCTTCCAAGATATGCGCGTCGTCGAACATGGCGGAGAGGTCCGCGGAAGCGCCATCAGGGCGGGCTGTCGAAGGGTGGATGTATTGCAGAAGCGCCTGGAAGTCGGGGCGCTGCAACACGCTCAGCGGCAAATTGGACGCGACAACAGTTTTTAGAACCGCAGCGATCCAGTCACCGTCATCCCCACCGTCGACTTTAGCTCCGCTGCCAACTTCCTTCTTCCGCTGCTGCTCGCCATTTGTGCCATCTTCGACGCCAACGGCCGAGTCGATTGAGCGCCGGTGCCCGTGCTTCTTCCTATTCGGCGTCACAAATGCGCCAGACATTGTCGCGCCACCGTTTAGCATGTCTGCACTCGTCCGCTTGCCCGCATGCTGTCGCGAAGGCTGTGAGGAGCCAAGCAGCGACGGGGACATGACCACGGCCGCGTTGGAGTCTATCGAGGCCGTTGAATCACTTCTCGAGTTCCTATTGCCGGCGGACGAGGTTACTGAGTCCTCCATCGACTGCTGCAGCACTTGCTCCATCGTCGTCGTCGGAACGCCACTAGAGCTGGGCGTGCTGCCGCCCCCGACTGGTTTATCCACAGAGAAAATGGTCGGCGGGTCGTGATCACGTTCATCCCTCGCTTCATTCGCCGCTGACATGTCAACGCCTCCAAGCAGAGACGTCATCGTTGCACCGGCGTCGACACCTTCTGCAGGCGCTGCGATACCAACCGCAGCGGCTTGCTGGGGAGCCGTCGCTTTCTTCCGGTGACGCGTCGATGGCGACATACGCTGCTGCTCGCTGTTGTGCACCGCCGCGATGCGCTCCCGCCGCTCGCACATGTCCTTCACCTGCTTGACGATCTCGCGAGGGCAGTAGGCGCAGCCCTCGAGGTGGCGCAGCATGTCGGTGGACACGCCGCGCGTGGGCGCCACCTGCTGCAGCCCGAGCCGCGCCACGCAGTACACGCAGAAGGCGTGATAGTGGTATCGATTGCGTTTCTCGCCGCGGTGGAAATGTGCCCACAGCGGGTGCACCGGCCGCCCGGTCTTCTTGCCGTCGCCGTGGTGCGCGCTGTTGGACGGCGACCCGACGTCTTTGCCCGCCAATTGCGACGAAGACGAGCCGTTCAGCCCCGCCGGGACAGCCGCAGCAGAGGAAGGAGCGTCTGGAGATGCAATGGCAGTGCTCGAGGCGGCGGGGGCGGCGCTGTGGGGCTCGTTCGCGAGCGCGGCGGGCGCGTCCGTCAGCGCCTGGCCCTCCATTTTGAACTGGTCGAGTGACAAAGTGACAGGGTTACGCGAGAGCGTAGCCCGTAGAGATTAACCCTTCGTAGCCGATAACTCAGACTGGGAGGCGTTTTATTGAGTAAGAGAGGTGTAATGATCTCTTTGATAAGATCATTATCAACCAATCATAAGTACGATATGTAATGATTGATCCACTCGGATTGGCTAATAAAATACCAAAAAATGAGAAAACACAAAATAAGCGGGTAGGGCTACTCACACCAGTTTGCAGTTATAAAGTTTGACGCGCTTTTTCGTCAGATTTTTCCTCGCCAAAGATCCCGTTTAGCGGAAAGCTCAAAGCACAATTAGAAGAGACCGAACTCGTCCTCGTCGGTCGAATTTCTGCACTAGATAAGCGAACGATCCGGGGCGTGTCGCTTTCCCGGCTCCTCCCTTCCCTCCCGACTCGGGTCCTCTTATCACTCACTCGCTGATTCGCGATGGAGAACGCCGCGCCGTCGTGCTCCGTGTCGTCGGGCGGCGCGCCGCGCAACCGCCAGGCGCAGGCGGGCGTCGACAGCCAGCATGACCTGGACCAACAGCTCCAGCAGCAGCCGCAGCAGCCTCAGGAGCATAACATCTTTGGAGGTGGGTTGGCTTGTGTATGGGATCTCATTGAGTCAGGACGTGTGTGTGGTCTGTGTGCTGGTGTGGCGGTCAGTGCTAACGTACTGTCATCGACTATGACGCTCGTCGAGCAGACGGCAACCTCAACATGGTCATGATGTTCCTGCTGCTGCTGCACTTTATGCAGTACGCGATGCGCCAGCGCTGCGGCTGCTAGACGCCTGACGCGACGAGGACAGTGTACACGTATGTACACTCGCTCCCTCCGGCATCGCCCATCATCGCAGCCTCCGTCAATGCGCTGGTCTGGTGTTTCGTTCTGCGTACCATCGGCATCCGGCGCTCAGCTCCATCGTCTTTATACTATTGTCGTTGTACCATTCTCCTTTCCCGCTGATTGATGTGCCGCCGCTATATAATCGCCATGAACGCACGTTTGCACTGCATTATGTTGTCAGTATTCGATCTAACAGGCCGCCACGCGACTACCAACCAGTGGTCAGAAGCACTTGCGGTCGAGGATGGCCTCGTGGTACTCCTCCCACTCCTGCTTGGTCACGTGGATGTCCCGGAACGTCGGCAGCGACGCGAACAAGGACCCGCCGATCCAGGCCGCCAGCCGCCGGTGCGAGTTGTACCCACGCTCGCGCACGTCCGGGTCGGGCACGATCTTGAGCGCCGCACCCGCGCGCTTGCTCGCGGTCGCCGCCTGCAGCTCCTGCTGGAAGCGCCGGCAGAATCCGGACAGCATGGTCGTGCCGCCCGCGAGCACCACCGCGCCGAACAGGTCGTTCTGCAGGTCCCGGTCACACATGGCGATCGCCGACGCGACGCACTCGTGCAGCCCCTTGATCGGCTTCATCGGATGCTCGTCGCTGAGCTCCTGCGGTCGGAAGAGCACCTCCGCGGGCGCCGTCTGCGTCTGCCTGTCCACCTGAAGCACCGTGCCGTCCGGCAGCTCGAACGCCTTGCTGCCGGCCGCCTCGTCGCCCGGTACGTTGTTATTGTTACTGCTGGTCGATGAGCTCCGCGTCTTGGGCGCGACGGCACACACCGACTCCTTGATCGCGCTGATAGTGTGGAGCTGGAAGGCGTGGAAGGCGTGGCCGCGCTTGGCGAGCAGCTTGTGCAGGCGGTGGCTGATGTCGAGCCCGCCGGCGTTGAACGGAACGCAGGCGTGCGGCAGCGCGTAGCCCTCGAACACGGGCGTCGCGTGGCTCGAGCCGTGGCCGACCTCAACGACGACGCCGCGCCTGCGGCCAGACGCCAGCAGCGACAGCACGCTCTGGTGCATGAAGTAGAACCCGCACGCGCGCTGCGACTCGAACAGGATCTGCGCCATGCGCTCCTGCTGCTTCTTGGAGCCCGACGGCGAGCTCGTGCACAGAATCTGGGCATTTCCGAGGCAAAACGCTCGTCAGATTAGATCCTCCCGAGCTTAGAAGAGAACAGGTCACGCACGTACCGGCAACGCGCACGTCTCGGGGTCGACGGGCAGCTCGTGCGTGAAGATGTACTCCCAGATGCGCTCGAGTGCGTCCCAGTCCTCGACGACCCCGCGGTCGATCGGGTGCGTCACGTCCAGGAAGTCGCGGTACTGCTGACACGCGGCGCCCACGAATGTGTCGCGCTCATGAAGGTCGGACGCAGCCCCCGAGGGCGAGGACGCGGACGCCTTCCAGCTCGGCACCTGCGCCGCGAACCACTCGGGATTTTTGACGCACCCGACGCCCGACACGAACGCCGCGCGGGGCGAGTCCTCGCCGGAGAAGCCCGCCTTAATAACGCCCGATCCGTTGTCCAGCACGATCGCCTCCATCTCCGTGCTCATCGTCGCAGGCGCTGGAGCTTCTGGATATGCAGGTAATACTCGCGTGACTCTTCGCGCTCCTGCGGTTGGCTACACTTTCGAGAGTACCGTAGTTGTCATTTGTATACGTCCAGCGAATTTTCCTCCAATGAAATCGGATATTCAGATATATTGACCAATGGAAAGGCAGTATTCGACTGAGGTGCCTTGGCATTTGACAAGCTAACAGCGAGGTGGGAATATGGCGCCGGCAGTGGCGTTGCCGGCGTTCCGGAGCGCGTGCTGTCGCGTCTGGGGCGGCCCGAGCGGCGTCTCCGTCAGCGACATCAAGAGCGCGAGCGACTGCGACGTCCAGATGCTCGGTTTCCCCGTGGAAGTACGTATTTCCCGCAGCAGAAGCGGCCAAAACAGCCACGCCATAGGCGTGAGCGTGGGGAATGGTGTCGACTCGAGCGCCGGGATCCTCCTTTCACGGACAGCAGAGGCAGGAAACGAGGCTATCAGTCGTGCGCTGTTGCTTCCGGAGACCAACTTGTCGTGGTTCTCGGCGTACAGCGCGTCGCCGCTGTCGCTGAGCGTCATGGTCGTGCTCGAGCTGGACGCGGGCGCCGGCCAGCAGTGCTACTTTCTCGGCCAATTGGCTCGGATACCGTCAGATCCTAGCGGTGCAGCGGCTACATCATCAGACCCCTTTTCCAGTCTAACATCCGACAGCGACCGACGCTTTTACGACGGCGAGGTGGTCGAGGAGCTGCTACTGGAGCTGCATCGAGCGTTCCCCGACGTTCCATTGACGGCTTCGGCGCGAGATATCATAATCGCTCGCCAGCAACAAGCCAGCGCAGCAAAAGGCGCCAAGCGAGCGAGAAAATCGCTCGACGCGTCGGCATTTTACGGGCAAGCGGCGGCGAAGACTCCTGCTATGACTGCAACCGCTGCAGCCAAGCGACAGGAAGAAGGCACGGGGTGGAAGGCGTTCTACGACAAGCTGCAGTTCCGGGTATCGCGCTCGCTAATGTGCCAGTTGGAAGGCACAGCACCCGTCTCGGCGATGTTCCCGCGGCAGCAAGAAGCGTTCGAGTTTGCCGACCAGGTCGTGGCCTTCCGGCGCGAGCTCGTGGCTCGGAAACGCGGCCGCAACCGTGCTAGCACGAACCATCTCGCGTGCTCAAGCGAGACGCCGCTGAGTGTGTGGCACCCGCGCACGTTTTCGTTCGAGAGCGCCGACGAGGGCAAGCGCCGGTTCTTGGTCGCGGGTCTGGACGAGTTCTGGCGAACGTACAAGGCCACGGCAACGGGTCAGCGTCACGTGTACGAGATCATCCGCGAGGGTGTGCCCTGCCGGCTCTACTTTGACTTGGGTAGGGTACTCACGTGTTGAGTCTATCGGTTGGGGATGGTTTCGAGCTATTATGTGCGCAGAACTGGAGCCTGAGTCTGTTTATTTGGTCGTCTGACGGTTCGCTGCCGCCTACAGAGTTCAAGCGTGCGCTTAACCCAGACGTTGACGGCGATCGGCTCGTCGAAAGGCTCGTGTCGCTGCTCCAGCTGCAGCTTTACGTGCGTTCCGTGTATATTGTTGCACTGTAGTGCCGAAATGGTCCGGTCTAACGCGTTTATGCCTTACATGCCGTGTCCACCAGCGCAAATGGGGTCTACGCGTGTCGGCAACAGCTAACGTCGTGCAGCTGGACTCGTCGACGCCCGTCAAGTTCAGTCGCCACTTGATCGTACGTTGCATTGCATGTGTTGACCCTGTTGTGACGCCATTTTGACATTCAACTCACTTTGATATCCCTGTGCACAGTTTCACTTCCCCGATGGAGAGCTTTTCGCCAACAACCTGCACGCCGGAGCGGTACGTTTACACCTTACTACCCGTGCTCATCGGTCCCTTGCTCGTGCCGAACCGATCGATTCTCGTTGAGCTAACTGAGCTATTGGGTCTCGCTTGGCTGCATCGGGACTGTCAAACCCTCATGGACAAGTAGTTTGTACGCGAGTTCATCAGCGATCTCGTCGACCCTGCGCCAGCCATTGAGAGCGACGGCGGCGCCTACAAAGGCACTATCAACAGCTCGCCGTTGTCACCTTTCCTTATCCGCAATACCGACCACGAGGACAAGGAGCAGTGGCAGCTCTTCATCGACACAGGCGTGTACACCCGGAACCGCATGTTCCGCGTGCTCGGGTCCTCCAAGTACCGCAAGGTGGCGACGCTGCGGCTCCACGCTGCTGGTGACGACAAGTTCGACTTCAACGCGTTCCTATCGACACTTGTATGTCCGTACCCGTCGCTAGAGGCCACGCGGCTCGAGTCGCCGTCGACACGCCTGCTTCGCTGTTCACGTTCTGGAAGCTCGTCACACCAGGCTGGACGTCCGACGCTGCTAACATCCACGCGCGTGGCTTCATCCAGAGCGGTCGAGTGCCGGCAGTCGGTTTATCCGGAGCTGGACGCCTTCATCCGCTCACAGGCAACGCGCGGCGGCGTCCAAGGTGAGATCCGCGCCATCCAAATGCTGTTCCCGCCGGTGCGTCCACCAAGTGAGGAGGGCGGAGAGAAATCGAAGGGCGGGTCGAAGCCGTGGATGATCACCTATCACGTGGCAAGGAACCGCTGGTGCGGCAACGTCGGCCGCGCGCACCGCAGCAACAACGTCATGTTCGTCGTGGACCTGTCACTGCGGGTTTATTACCAAAAATGCCACGACCCCGCGTGCCAGGCGCTCGACTACAGGTACTGCAATCGACTCACACGCACTACACGACACTCGTACACGCACTCACGCCACTACAGTAGTAATTCTCTATCTCTCTCTGTCCTCCACGCGTCTCTCACAACGATCTGCTTTGCTTGCACAGGTCGCCGCCGCAGCCACTGCCAGCGCACATCCTTCCCGAGTTGGGTAACGCACAACCCCACCAACACGCCATATAAATACACCCCGCGGTCAACGCGCGACGGGCAATCACTCGATCGTGAAGCCGGTGATGTCCATCTGGACAATCTGTGGAGAATAGACAAACACCGCAGTGGTTAGGCATCACGCTTCTCCTCACCCACTGTTTGCCAATTGCAAAGGCACGTACCAGCTTGAGATACTCGGCCATCACGTCCTTGGAGTTGTAAATGGGCAGGTCCATGCGGTTGAAGCACGTGTGCGCCTTGGGGAACAGGAAGCTCTGGTTGACGCCCGCGAACGCGACGTTGAATCTCCGCACGCGGCCGTCGCTACTGATCAACCCCTGTTGACGGCAAATGCGAGCCATGTAAGCAAAGGCAAGCGCAACCAGACATCTACATGCGGCTACTGTCCAAGCGTACCTTGAAGCCTTGCGCCGGGACGCGACTGGTGCCCGTGGCAAACTGGAGCAGACGCACTCGGTCTTCGTTCTTCATCTCATCGATGACCTCCCAGAACCACTCGATATTATTCAGCTCGAGCTCCGTCGGGTAGTTGTGCGTGAAGAACTTGAAGTCCGTGTGCTTCTTCCAGTCCTCAACATCGATCGACGGCACACCTACACAAGGAAACGGAACAAACACGAGCAACGGCGTCAGAGACATGCCTCCAACACAGAGGAACAGCAACAACAACGCGGGACGTACCACACATGAGCAGCTCCAGTTCCTGGTAGTCGAAGAGCTTAAGCAATCCCTCGGGCACGACGTCGTAAAGAGCCGTCAGGAAGGAGAGCAGCTGGTCCGCAACGCTGTCGAGCACATGATACTTGAACAGCGCCTCCAGGTACCGCGCGCGGTTCTCGCGTGTCACGTCGATGTTGGCGCCGTCTTCAATGAGCTCCACGACCTCGGGCTTGCCATTCACCAGCCGAGTGGCCGTGAAGTCGAGGCAGAGCGGCTCAATGTCGTCGATCTTCTTCACCATCATCGCGCTGTTGTAGATCTCGTCATCCAGGAACTGCAGGTCGGAGAACGAGATCGGCACGCCGAGGATGTGCTTGAGGAAGGGCAAGGCCAGGTGAACAGGCATCAAGTGCTCCTCCAGAATGGCCTTGCCTACCAGTCGTCCGGCAAACTCATAGTATGTCAGGTGGTCCTCGCGCAGGCTACCCGAGATCGCGTTGATCCAGTAACTGCGTTCGTCTCCGACTGTCGACGCAAAGAGGCCAAACTCCGGGTCGAAGAGTTCCGCAAACAGCAGCGTAAACCACTCGCGCATGACGCCACCGGCGTCCAGTGCGGGCTCGCCGGCAAAGACGACCCGCCAACGCTGGCGAAGCTGGTACGGTTTCATCGCTCGAACTAGCTCGAACGAGTCCTCAAGCAAATGGTCGCGGCGCACAACGAGCTCCGCGTGGCCCGACTCCCAGGGCAGCCACAGGCGGTGAATCTCGGTCGAGAACCACCGGATCTTGTCCGTGAACGGCAGGTTGTGCACACCCTCGAGGTTCATGATGAGCTCCGAGGTGCCCGTGCCGTCCATAATGTTGATGCGGTAGTGGAAGTCCGTGGCCACGACGTCCGACTCGTTGAGCACGAGCCGGCCGACCGAGTCGCGCACTCGGATGTAGCCGACCGACAGATTGCTGTCTCGCTCACCGTTGATGTAACGCGCGATCGAGAGGCGTTGGCTGCCCTGGTCGCTCTCGATCGAGTCGCGGCTCGAGGGTAGGCGACTCATCCGCACCCACCGATGGAGTCCGTCGTGCGTCGGCATGCGCTTCCACTGCAGCCGGCGGCTCGCAGCCAGCTGAAGCTTGCTCAGGTGGGGCGGCGCGCCCGAGAGGCTGCTGCCGGCGCCGCTGCTCGGCCGGCCGCCGCTGAACGAGTTGCCGCGCGAGATGGCGTCGTCGCCACCGCCCACGATGCTCAGCGACGTGTACGGCTCGGCCTCGCCGATGCGGTCCATGCGCGCGTCCTTCTTGCGTGAGTAGCCGCCGTTCGGCTTCTTCTTGGCGCGGTACTTGTCGTGGCCGCGCATGGTCTGGCACAGGTCGCACATCTTGCGCTCCGGGTGGTTCCGGAAGTGGCAGACGCCGCACCGCCACAGCATTTGCTCCATGAAACTACAACAAGAAACACACAAAGAAGACGTTGTGAGCTGAGTTCATCCCTCCCTCCGCCGCCCGAGCAATTTCGACGAGGAGAAGAACGCGGCGGCACTGTACCTGTCGTTGAGTTCCTCGCGATAGACGTCGGTGGGCTCCGTCAGGAAGACCTGTGTCGCGAGCTGCTGCTCCTCGCGCTGCGCGCGCAGGCGCCGCAGGAACAGCACGATGAGCGCGATGCCCAGCACCGCAATGAGCGTGCCCACGACCGCGACCGCCGTCAGACTCGACATGCTGTCGTTCTCTAGGCGTTAAACGCGCGGCGTCGGGTTTCCAAGAATACCGAGCAGGGGGAGCGAGCGAGGGAAAAAGGCCCCTTGTCCGCGTCCTTTCTCGCCTGGTTTGTCCTGGATTTTTCGATGCGTCTCGGCGGGTAAGGAGCGCGGAAAAAAATGAGAATAAAGGAGCGGCGCGGTCGATCAGTCGGCTCCCTCGCGCCGTTGGCTGGCTGGTCCCGTCGGTCGCGCGGCGCGTTAAGTGCCCGCCGAAAGGTGGAAAGAACCCGCGCGCGCGTGTGCTGTGCCTCCTCGCCTTGCGTGAGTGCTATTAGTGCTTTTGACGGGAGTTCGCTATCAGCGGCCGGGGGAAATAGCAAACGCGTCGGAAAAGGAAGAGGGCGGCGCCGGAACCTTGTCTTTTCATTCCGACCGAAGTAGCCAGGGCGGGGCTGTTTAAATTAATAATTGTGGCTTGGGAGGGTATACTGAGAGCAAGTAATGTGCGCTCGGGCCAACCGCCGACCCCTAATCGCTGCCCAGCTACGGGGCAGCGAGTTCAACGAAAAGGCAGTTGTCAAAATCGGAAAAAGACAGAATATGGTACTGTACTATGCTTCGGAGTATATTCTTGTGCGACTCGCACAGTGCGAGCGCTGGTGAACTTTGTAACATCAGCGTTCGAACGGTCCCATGGATACAGACAGTAACGTTACCGGGCAGCGTCAGCTTCGGCCGCTTACTAATAGAAGCGGTGAGGCACTTTCGAAAGTGCAACTGGGTCGCTTCAGCGGTGCTGCAAGAGCCAAGCACGCATCATTCGCGGGCTCTGCGCCGCTTTCTTGCAGTGGAGCACTACTGTATAATAAGCACTACAGTATGGTATTTGGCAATGTGTGTCCGGTGTCCAGAGCAATTGCCAAGGTAGTCGCTGCGAACGCACCTTTACTACAGCCAGACTTGCCACTGTACTGACCGTAGGTTCTTCTTGCTCCGTGCGATGAACTGGAGTATATATAACCTACTTAGGTAATGTTATGGAGCCCAGCACAAATACCTACCTGCCCCTACGCATTGCGGTGCGTATCCGGGTTCCGGCAGCACCTCAACGTCGTCACCTTCACACGCAGCACAAGACGCTCGTGCGGTGTACATGCACTTAGCGTGAGCCAATCACATAACCTGCGCTCTTGGGCTTTGCTGACACTTTCCTCAACTGCACGCAAGTCAGAATGATACCGGGTACGTACCGTACCCGACAGAATATTCCAGCGGATCGTGATCACGACGTCACCACTCAGACGTCATACAATTAATTCAAACAATACCAGTACAATGTATTACCGTTAGTCATTCAAATTTCCAAATAATTAAACAGATCACTTAAATAAGTTATTCCAAAAGTGTCTACGAAGTGGCTTACGCGCCTATCTTGCTCCACCAATCACAGCGCGCCAATTCAGAACACTGACGTTTACAACCATCACTCCGCAGGGTTATACTTCACAGCAAGGGGTCCGTAACGTATCAGACCAGACAACCCTGAAGCGAAACCGCCCAACTCGATCCATCACTTTCTAATTTTGGCCGCCGCGCCCAAGCATCGCGCGTCTATTCGGCTCCCCCGTTCCTCGCTTCCGCGTGCCTCCTTCGCTGCTATTGTAAGATTGGTCGTGGCGATCGCTAGCTACTGTGCCAGCGCCGGGTAACGACGCTGTTCCCATTAATTGATTCGACTGACTAACCGCGCTCTGTGCCGCTCGCTGCTTCATGGGCGCCGCTGCCTCGACAGGACATCAAGGCATGAGACTCGTGGGGTCCATGCCGCCTATCGGGGGCGTTGCTTCGCCCACCGGGATTGGGCGATCGCTCCGGTCACCGACGAGCTCGGCGCCGGCGTCACCGGCCAACCAGGCCTCGGAGGTTGAGGAGAACGGGCCGGTGGAGGCGTCGGTGCTGCGTGCGGCCCGGGCGCACATCAAGGCCGGCGGCGCGGACTTCGACGACCCGTTCTACACGGTGGACCTGAAGTTGATCGCCGCCAAGTTCAAGCGCATGGCGGAGCTGCTGCCGCGCGTGCAGCCCTTCTACACCATGAAGTGCCACCCGGACGCGCGCGTGTTCGAGCTGCTCACGGGCCTTGGGTGCGGCGTGGACTGCGCCAGCAAGCCGGAGGTCGAGTTCGCGCTCGCACACGGCGTTTCGCCGGACAAGATCATCTACGCCAACACCATGAAGCAGACGTCCCACTTGATCTACGCGCGCGACTCGGACGTGCCGCTCATGACGTTCGACAGTCTGGACGAGCTGGCCAAGGTGCAGCGCGTGTTCCCCGCGGCGCAGCTCGTGTTGCGCATCAAGGTCGACGACTCCAAGGCGCGCAGCCAGTTTGGACCCAAGTTTGGCGTCGACATGAGCGAAGTGCCCGGTATCCTCGAGACAGCGCAGCGCCTGAGCGTCACCATCGTTGGCGTGTGCTTCCACGCAGGCGTTGGTATTCTGGACGCCTCGGCGTTCACGGACGCGATCGTTCGCGCCAAAGAAGTGTTCACCATGGCCGAAAGCCACGGATTCCAGTTCACGCTGCTCAACATTGGCGGCGGGTTTGCTGGTGACGATCAAGGTCCGGTCACGCTCGAGGACGCCGCGACTGCAGTCAACGGGGCGCTCGACGAGCACTTCCCAGAGTCTTCAGGCGTGCGCATCATCTCGGAGCCTGGGCGCTTCTACGTATCGGCTAGTACGGTGCTGCACCTCAACGTTGTGGGCCGCAAGATCGACCCGGCGCTCAAGGAGCGCGCGCTCGAACTGGACGCGCCGCATCCGAACCTACCGCGGTACATGTACATCCTCAACGACGGCATGCACGGCTCGTTCAACACGCCGCACCTGATCAAACTGCACACCCCTGCGGTGCTGAAGGCACCGTATGCGGACAAGACCATCAAGGTGCCCTGCAGTCTGTGGGGGCCTACGATGGACGGCAAGGACATGATCACCGCCGAGACGGAGCTGCCCGTGCTGGACGTCGGCGACTGGATCTCGTTCCCGCACATGGGCGCCTACACGTTCGCCACCGGCTCGACGTTCAACGGGTTCACCCTCCCGGCGCGAATCTACCTCGAGGACGCCGAGACCAAGATGCCCGAGTCGCCGGAGGCACCTGAAGCCAAGGAGTAGACCTCCTTCCAGCCACCACGGCCCACTTGCTTGCCGCATATACAGCATCCCACCCAACACTTCACTTTTAGACTCGCTCACAGCGTTGAGCTCTCGTTCGGTGCGATACCGGCTACGTCCTCCGAGCGTAGCATGCTCCAAGTTTGTGCATACCTTGCATGTGTCTCGCGCCGCCGCTGCATTTCTTCCTAGTCCGCATCGCGTCGGACAGGACTATCGAATAGAGGTATAAAGGGAGAAAATTCACGAGCAGGCTGCATCTTAGAGGCTCATGCTATTGCTGTTAAACGATCAAGGTGGCCTGTAGCGAACTCTACCGACCACCAGGAGCCAATAGCGCGCTGGACACCTTGCGCTCAACGTGGAGCAGGCAAGAGCATCTCCAGCACTGAGTTTAGAGCGCAGTAATGCCTCATATTCGATGCTCATTCCGTTTATGAAGCCTCGCGCAGCCACCGCCGACGAAATGGCTGCCTGTGAGAATCTCCGTCCATGGGATGAGCATCTTTTTAGTTAGGATACACAGGTAACCGTAACTCTTCGCTCGCCCCAACTTCATTTCTGAAGGTGATGATGCGGCCGCGTTGATTCGGCCGCCACGTTGGCGTGGTAAACCTATTTTTATCGCGCCTCTATTTCACTTTGAAGTTGAACGTGCTTTATAATAAATTTACGAACGTCATACTGGTAAGTGCTGTTCAAAGCTAACAAAGCGACGTTCGATTTCGAGAAGGCATCTAAAAATGCATAATCAAACGACAGCGCGCTTGACATGTGAAGCGGCTTCTTGCGTTTTCTTTCGCGGTCGTTACGGAAATGCGCGGCACGCATGTGCCAGCTCGGGATACAACCGCACGCTGGCGTAATTTTGACTGTGTTTTATGTAATCAAAAGGCGCTAGCTGTTTTACAGGGCAGACGCGTCGGCATGTGGGTACAGCGCAGCGATCCATCAGCAATACGAGACAATTTTTGCGGCATGCGCGCTCGGGGATTGAATGAATCTCTTCAGTGCTAACCAGGACAAATCGTAGATGCATGCTGTGCCATGTACTGTACGTAGTGCCTCCGCCCAATCTGAAGCGGCGAATGTTGCGAGAAGGCTGCGCTGGAATTTTTACAGTTTGTTTCGCAAGGTGTCCAGACAATGTCCGTCCCGACTTGGACGTGGCCGCCGCCCTTCGTTAAACGCAGTGGTGGTCGCGTAGCAGCCATAAAGCTTCCAGCGTTTAGCTTTTCCGTCACAATTAGCGGAAAGAGTATCGCAGTGGGCAATCCAGGTGGCGGCTGAGTGCCGTTGCGTTGAGTTTGAACTAAGAAATTCCGCCATACAGTCTATCCTCTGTTTTTCGCGATAGTAGTACAAATATATTCTCGAAAGTTATATACACAAGTAGGTCTTATACAACTTATAAAATGTTGAACTATTATAAGGCATATATAGATTGACACAAGTTATACATTTGTACTAGATGCGAAAAACAGAGGATAGACTGTATTTCTTATTTTTACGCCTTCGACGTCGTGCGGTTGTCTATCCGCCCACAACGACTTATTTGCCAACACACACTCCCATATCTCCAACAGCCAACTACTAACCAACAACATACGCCAAGGGACGTCACTATCAGAATATCCAGCAATCCGATCCCAGACCATCGGCACTTCGCTGCAAGGTGCTCTACGCTCCATGCGACTCGCCATCTCCTCCGGCACAATCGACGCGCCGCCGTCTCGGCGTTGGCGCCCGCCCGCCCGCGTCTCCGCCCGCGTCCTCCTTGCAGTGCTGCTGCTCCTCCAAGTTGAAGCGGCGCGCGCAGATGACGGCGACGACCAGCACAAGCACGCGCGCCTGCGAGTCCACCGACGCGCGGCGGCAATGGCGGAAGGCGGCGGCGGCGGCGGCGTCTGCAGCGCGACGGGCTCCTTCTTGGGCGTGGGCAACACCAACTGCCTGAACGACAACCTGGGCGCCGCCATCTTCCTGCTGGCCGTGATCGTGCTCGTGTCCACGGGCTTCGAGCGCGTCATCCACTACACGCGGCGCGCGATCGTGTGTCCGCAGCTGCGGCGCATTGTGGGCCGCATCTTCCAGGAGATCATGATCCTCGGCTTCCTGTCCATGGTCATCTTCGCGCTCAACACGTCCGGCGCGCTCGAGGCGCTGAGCTTCACGTTCGACGAGGAGCTGACCAAGACCGAGCGGCTGCACTTCTACGAGTTCTTCCACTACGTCGTCTTCCTCACCATGATCTACTTCATCGCGATTGTGCTGCTGCTGCTCTTCATCGGCACCGTCGCGCCCAAGCTCCTTTGGGAATCGGCGAACGCGCGCGGCATCAGCAAGGCCGGTCACGGCCTCGGCCGCCGCTACCGTCTCGAGTCGGACAGCGAAGACCGGTTGGACTACTACCACCACGACGACGATGACGAGGTCGAGGATCGCGACAGCAAAGCCTCGGGCCAGTGCAAGGACTCGTTCAATCCACTGAGCAACGTGTTCGACACGCCTCCGGCATCGACGCTGTCTGACGACGAAGACGGCAACGATACCACCGTGACAGACCGCCGCTACGACGTCCAGCCAGCCCACCAGTTCTCGTGGTGCCGGCAGGACGAGCGCAACGGCATGATGCAGAGCTTCGCGGCCATGCGCGAACGTTCCAAGTCCGGCATGGACCTCGCGCTCGGCGCGCGCGCGTATGCGTTGCTGCTGCACCGGTATCAGCGCGAGAGCGGCTGGTGCTTCCGCTTGAACCTGCGCAAGCAGTGGCAGCTCTACAAGAGCTTCGAGCTGCTCGCGTACAACATTTGCCAGCACCGCTCGGGGTACATTTACAAGAACGCGCGCGAGATGAAGCGCCTCTTTGACGTGTGCCCGCCGCCCCCGCCGTGCCCCGTGGACATGAACACGAACGACTACATCGCGAGCTGTGGCCCCAGTCCAGCTGCTCCAGCCCCAGCGTTCACCTTCGAGCAGTACCACGTACTGTGCATGCGCAATCTGCTCTTCCACATGACAGAGCTGCATCCGAGTGCCTTCGTGATCCTCGTGGTTATCAGCGTGCTGCCCTCTGCATTCCCTGGGTCCGCGAATTGGATCTTCGTTGGTGTCGGGGCGGCGCTGCTGCTCACCAACGTCGTCATCCTCTTCAAAGTGTACCGAATTTTGCGCGGCATTGTCGACGACCGGTTGCGTGTCGTCTCCATGCGCGAGATCCAGGCGCGACTTAACCGCGCGGCCGCAAAAAGCGGCGGCGGCTCCAACACGCAGCTCCGGCCGCGCAAACCCACGTTCAAGGCCGCGGCGTTGGCGGTGCGCGCCATCCTGCGCATGCAAATGTCGGCGTTGTGTCACAGTGCGCTGCACCACCACGACCATCGGTTCTGGTTCTCGAGCCCCAAGTTCCTGCTGCGCATGTTCCAGTTTGCGACGATCGGGCAGGCCTTCTACCTCGTGTGGCTCTCGCTCGTCGAGACGCAGGCCGTGCTGCAGGAGCCGTCAGCTGCGGCGAGGTGGTACTACCTGCTCGTCATGGTGGCGCCCCCTGCCCTCGCGCTCTTTGTGATCACCCCGATGACCATGCCTAGCCTTGTGCTTGTGCTGAGTCTCACCGGCATCTTCGCTGAGCTCAACACCGAGAGCGAGACGAGCACTTGCCACAAAGTCGACAAGCGGACGGCGCAGGAAGAAGCCAAGATCCACATGCGCATCATGCGCCGCTCGTTCCTGCGCAGCCACTACTCGGACGACGAAGACCGCTACATCGCGCGGCACACGTTCACGCAAGAGAACGTCTTGAACGTCGAAGACAGCGGCATCAACAGCGACCGGGGCAGCCGCAGAAGCCGTGTAAGTACGCCGATACACCCGGCCTCCGCCCCCGCCCCAGCTTTGGAGTTTGGTGACGGTGCTGCAGACACCGCCGAAGGCGTGCTGTCTCCAACATCCACGTCAAACAACGTGTTCTTGCGCATATACGACTCGCCCGTGGTCGCAGTTCAGCACAGCAAACTCTCGGTCGCAGACCTCGTGTCCCCGAGCTCGCAGCGCAGTACCGGCGACGGCAACGCGCTCCTCGGACGCTGGCGGAGAGACAGAGGCAGCGGCAAATACCGGTCTCGCCCTCGAGGCGACTTCGCTCTCGGACGGTCGCGGAGTTCCAGCTACAACAATGACAGCATTGGTAGCGGTCATTCGTACCACAGCTTCGACCACAGTCACTCCCTTGGGCGAAGCGGGACGCTTCCCAGTGACTACATCGCTGCGCGTGGCGGGTCGTGGGGACGCGCCGCATCATCGAGGAATACCCGCTCGTTTGGAAGCTTCGGACGCGACCAGAGTGGATACTCTGGCGCCAGTCGGCGCTTCGATCTCGCTGCATTCCAGGCAACGGGCGGTAACCCGCGCGACGCGCTTAACAGCGTGTACCACAGTCCGCGTCGGAACCGAGGACGTGGCGAATGGTCGCAAGCGCCCATGTCGCACGACTCGGAGCGACCGAAGAGTACTCAGTCGCAGTCGCAGTCGCAGTCTCTTTCGCTCCCTTCGGTCGGCAACAACAACAACACCGACGAAGGATCCAACAACCCGCCAATCGGAGACAACGCGGTGCTGAGCCCCGTCGCGACGACGTTCAAAAGCTACTGCTCCAAGTACGGCGGCTACCCTGAACATTGAACGAGAGGCACAAGACGCACATAGGTCGGGAGGGAGACATATACGGGTCCACGCAAACAAGCAAACAGTACCGTTCGAAGTAACCCACAATAAGAGCTATGATGATGATGGTGAACCCCAAACACAGGAGCGTTTAGTGTAAGATGCGTATGTGCGTGCCTACTCTGTGGTGGTGGATCCCCCTGCGGCAAGTGGCTTGTTGTATCCGTACTTGGGCCGGAGCGCCCGCTTTTCCTCCTGTGGTATTGGCAAACAAAGCAATCGGTGAGTTATCCACGACAACCTAACACGTTGAAAAGAGCACTAGTGACTGCTCTTCGCGTACGCACCATGGAAATCGTGGCGTCCGAGTAGATAAGCCCAGTGTCCGTCGGCTGCTGCGAGCCACCGTTCGTTGCTAGACCTTGCTGTGACGGTACAACACCCATTGGCGGAACCAAAGCAGGAGGAACACCCATTGCTGGAGGCACGCCAACTGCCGAGCCGCTAGCGGCAGCCGTGAGCTGCTGGTTCATGTATGCCATTGCGGCAGGCGGGATGGCGGCGCCTGGGGCAACCGGCGGGAACGGCATGGCTCCAACACCTGGCCGGGGCACACCGAGGGCAGGAGGTACTGCTCCCCACATCGGTGGCGGAACACCAGGCACCCCAGGAACCCCGGGCACACCCGGGCCAGCACCGTGCATCGGTCGGGGCGGGAAGAAACCTGGCTGACCGGGCATTGGGGCGAATCCACGCGGAGGCAGCGGTCCTCGCGGCGGGGGAAGCGGCCTCATCCCCATCATCGCTGGTGGTCCCTGCAGATGAGGTGCTGCGGCCATCGGCGGGGGAGCGCGGGCGCCAGGAAACCCAACGGGAACAAGCGGCGCGCCACCCATCGGCGGGCCGTCCAGCCGCGGCTTCTTGGACGAGTCGTCAGCGCCGTCCTCACCCGGCACGCCCTGCATGCCGTAGATCTCCACGTCGACGCTGTCGCGGCCGGTCTTGGCGTTGGGCACGGCCGCGAGCTTCTCCTTGTGCACCTGCATGGCGTGCACGACCATGCCGCTGGCCGTGTTGAGCTTCTTGTGGCAAAGCTGGCACTTGAAGTGCCGCGCCTTCTGGTGCAGGATCAGCACCTTCTCGTCGTCAAAGTTGCGGTCGCAGTAGTAGCAGTAGATGCGCCGCGTGGCCTCAGCGCCATCCTCGCGACGCTTCTTCTTCCCCATGGCTACTCCGCGGGGCGTTCGCTATCGCTCGGGCCGCTCTGTATACAAAGAGCAAGAGCGAGAAAGGACGCGCGCCGGTTTTCCCTTGCTGCCGCTGCCTCGATAAGAAGAAAGGTCGGCGGCGCTTTGTTGGCACGAAGGAAACATTGGACAGAAACCTAGCGTTTCTAAAGCCAAAGCAACAGGGTTTCTATCAGGTGCACCGTACCAATTTGAATAAAAGGTCGGTTGATCGTAAGCCGCGATGGGGATTTCAGTATGTTCCGGACAAACGGTCATGTACTGGAATGATCCCAAGGCCAACTTACTCAGTGTGAGCTATGTATCAGGCGGAGACTAGGAACGGACAGTACAACGGGGACATGGAGGGTCCCTTTCCTGTGCAACCACCCCTATAATGCAACTTGTTCGCTCTTTCGATGGGACCGTTGTTGCTGGTTGAGGGGCCCGTCGTTTTAGCTCTCTTCTTCCACGTGTCCCCCGACGGGTGCCGACCAAACAAATACAAGCGAAAGCAACGGCGACGCGCACTTTCCGAGCGGCCGAAGACAGAAGCGGACGCTCTCCCAGGCTCGGACGCGCAAGTCACAAGCGAATCGCAAGCGTTCGCCGCACCCCCTGCACCCCCTCTGACCGCCAGGAGCAAGCGCGCGCGCGACAGCCCCAGCCCAAGCGAGCGCCATGTTGGAATACGACAACTCGGCGTTCTACTACTTCTCAGTGTCACTCTGCGTGCTGTACGTGGTGCCCGTGACGTTCCTGTCGCTGCGCCGCATCGTGTACGGCGTGTTCCTCAAGGACCGCCTCATTGACCGCCAGAATGTGCGCTGCGACCGCGAGCTGAGCAAGATGAAACAGCTCGAGGCTGAGAAGACGAAGCTCTCGAACGTGTTCTCGCCCATTTTTGTCGGCAACCTTCTCGTGCTCGCGGCGATGTGGTACGGGCTCTACCGCATGATCTCGCTGCTGCAGGAGGACTCGGAGATCAAGTCGTTCGACCCGTTCGCCATCCTGGGCATTGCAGCAGGCGCCTCGGAGCGCGAGATCAAGCGCGCCTACCGCAAGATGAGTCTACTTTACCACCCGGACAAGAACATTGGCGACGCGGTCGCCGAGCAGAAGTTCATGTTGGTCGCCAAGGCATACGAGGCACTCACGGACGAGGTCGCCAAGGCCAACTACGAGAAATACGGCAACCCTGACGGTCGCCAGGCGCTCCAGCTCTCGATCGGTCTGCCGACCTTCCTGATGGACCCGGCCAACCACAATGTGGTGCTCTTTTTGTACCTGATCATCTTGGTGATTGCCGTCCCGTCGTGCGTCGCGCTCTGGTACAGCCACTCGAAGAAGTACGGCGACTCGATGATCATGTACGACACGTACGGGTTCTACAACTTCGCCATGTCGCAGCACTCGCACCCGCGCATGCTGCCCGAGATTCTGGCGGGTTCGGCCGAGTTCCGTGAGATCCCACGCCGTCCGGCCGATGATGCCGAGCTCAACGCGCTTTTCAAGAAGTTCAAGGCCAGCGAGCTGATCGCCAAGCCCAAGTTCAATCACCCGGTGATCGCCAAGGCGAACGTGTTGCTGCATGCGCACTTTATGCGCGAGAAGCTGAGCCCGGCGCTCCAGGCGGACCTGAACGCGATGCTGCAGAAGGTTATTAAGCTCGTGGACGGCATGCTCGAGATCTCGGTCATGAAGAGCTGGCTCCAGACGACGCTCAACCTGATTGAGCTGCAGCAGTTCCTGACGCAGGCGCTGTGGTTCAAGGACCCGCCGTTCCTGCAGCTGCCGCACATCACGGAGTCTGAGGTGAAGCACATTGTCACGGGCAAGAACGCGGTTCGCAGCATGCACCAGTACCTGGCCATGGAGCCCGACCAGCGCAAGGGCCTGAGCGGACTCACGGACGAGCAGCGCGCGGAGGTGAATAAGGTGATGGAGATGATGCCGCACATGGAGCTCGCCATCACGATTGGCGTCGAGGACGAGGAGGAGATTGCGGAGGGCGACATCATGACGGTCACGATCAAGATCATCCGCAAGAACGTGAAGGAGGGCGACACTTGCGACCTGGTGTACGCGCCGCACTTCCCGTACCCCAAGTCGGAGCGCTGGTTCTGCCTCGTCGGCGACGCGAAGACCAACCACCTGCACTCGTTCGGCAAGATCACGTCGCAGGAGCGCACAGGCGAGTTGAAGCTGCACCTGCAGGCGCCGCCCAAGGCCGGCACGTACCAGCTGGATATCTTTGTCAAGTCGGACTCGTACATTGGACTGGACCTGCGCGCCCTCGCCAAGGTGAGTCCCCGCTTTTTATGCGTGATGCTGATGTGTGTGGATGTCACGTGCTGACATGTGTTTTCCTCTTGTGCTTTGTCCAGTTTAATGTTGTGCCCGCGGCGTCGCTGCCAGTGTACCAGCCGCATCCGGAAGATTTGGAGTTAGATAACGAGCCGACGCTGTTCGAGCAGGTGATGAACGCCGGCGATTCGAGCGACAGTGAGGACGAGATGGAGGAGGAGGCCGACGAGAGCAAGAAGGATAAATAGACGCCTCCCCCGCTCGTGAAATCAATCGCAACCTCGTTGTGCCGGTTAGTTGGCCGCCCAAGCGTAGGCGGCTACTGCTTTATAGATGTCGGCTCTTTTGAGCGTTCGCGTTGCGTCTCCGCGTTCGTTCGTTTGTTCGCTTGTGCTGCTGTGCGATCTGCTCGCGCATTCACCGTCCGCCCAGACAATCACCGTGTTGGGTTTCGCTTGCTCGTTCCTCCTAGTAGTATCGTGCGACATGAGCTTGCTAAGCATCAGCAACGGCGCAGTCAGCACTCGATCAAGAGTGCAGTGAGGTTCCAGCTTTTCCGATGGCATTTGAACGCGATGAAGATTCCGGCCGGAAGCCCTTGCCAGCAAGTGAGAAAGTCGCAGCAGAACGAGCCTGGTCCTACGCAGCTTGCGCGTATGTCAAAGCGACGCTGTGCAGCTGTACATCCCTGCAGAAAGAGGGCAGCTCGAGCAAGAGGTGCTCTTTTCCAAACGCGATTTGTCCACGTCAGGTCGCCGCATGAAGCCAGGAATCTCAAGGTGTTGGCAAGGAGGGTCACCCACAGATCAAACCCAAGTTGCTTCTGATCGACTAGTACTATGCTCAGCAATAGTATCTGTCCTGCACCGTAATCAATACTACAACTATGTAAAACACACTCCGTAGGGAGTACTTTCGTAGTATACAGTACTCTATCTGTTCAGCCCAAAACAGGGTGGGATGCGCCAAAAACCCGCAAAACAGTCGGCCAAGGTGCTGGACGCAGTGGAAGTGTATACACATGGCGGAACCCTACAAGCACCAAGTCTAGGTGTATACTCGTGTGTATACATTCCCCACCGCACTGTCCGCTCAATAAAAAGGAACAGCAAGGAGGCCCTTTCCCACCCGCGCGTGTTTGCTTTCCCTTCCTTCCCCGGTCATCAACAACAAGGAAAGGCGGCCGGTCGGTCTCCAGTATCAAATAAGAAAGCGCGGCCTTTCTTCTTAGTTGGGTCCGCCGCCGCCTTCATCGCGGCGACTCCAGCCTTCTCCAGGTATTATCCACACAGCGAAGGGCAAGACCCCGGCGTGTGTAAGTCGGTGCCGTCGCGCGCCTTTCGCTCGCTCCCTCAGCGGAGTCTCCGCGTGCTGTTCCGTCACCCCCGCCGTATATATTTATACCGGTGGTGGACGGCTTCACGTTTGCTTTTTGACAACCAGCGACGGCCGAGTTGCGGTCGCCCCAAGCGTTCGCGATGGACTCGCCCGGCCCGCCGCCCGTGGCGGGCAACGAGACACCCACGACCAGCTTCATCCTGCTCGAGGGGCGCGAGAGCCTGCTGTCGACCGGCGCCGCCCCCGCCGCGGGCAACTTGTCACCCTCGGCGTTTGACAGCGCGCACAGCCACGCGTCCAGCGCGGGCGTCGGGGCGTTGGCGTCTCAGCGCGGCGGGATCTTCAACGGCGGCAGCTCGCGCTTGCTCCACGCGCTTCAGCGGCGGTACCCGCCGACAGCGACCAACGCCAGCGACTTGGAGGCGGCTACCGGCGCCAATTTCCAGCAGCGCTCGCGCGAAGACTCGATCAGCGACTTGTTCCCCATGAACATGAGCGTGTTCACCAACCCGGAGAACATCATGCCGTCGCGCCAGGACTCGATCCTGATCGACACCGACTCGCAGCAGCAGCAACTCTCTCTCCAGCAGCAGGCCGCCAACACGCTGGTACCTGCAGGCTCGCAGTTTCTAGCGGGCAGCATGACCAGCACCGCGACGATCGGGAGCAGCTCGCTTAGCGGACTCTTTGCCTACCCGTCGACTGGCTCGATCCTCCACGCGGTGTATGAGCAAACCAACAAGGGGAATGGTACGGCCACCAACACGAACGGCTCGCGCGAGCCGTCGTTCGAGGGCGACTACGCGTTTCAGGACGGCCCAGGCATCGCGCACAGCACAGCAACATCACGCGCGTCGGGCAGCGCCATGGGATACGATAAAGACGACCTTGGCCTCGGCGGCGGCAGGAAGCGACGCTTATGCGCCGCTCCTTCTTTACGATGGGAACCGCGCGCATGGCTTGCGTCGCTGTGGGAACGGTTGACAAACAATTGGGACTCTATTTTCCAAATGCTCACGCTCGGCATGGCCATTTGCAGCGTACCAATCGCCGCGGCGATCGCGTGGGCGCTCGACTCCGGCTCACACCTCCGGTTCAGCACACGCTGCGAGCTCTCCGGAGCGAGCAGAGCAGACAGGTTATCGACGGCGTATATCTCAGCGGTTCTGATCCCGACGATGAACTACGCTGTACTGCTCGTCGTGTCACTCTGGGTCGGGATTCTCTGCAGTCGCAGCCGGAAGCGCGTGCTACGCAGCGGCCCCGCCAGCATCAGCTCCAACCTCAGTAAGTTTATGCCCACGTCTTTTTATTATCTGTTGCCCCAAGGACGAGCAACTAACCGCATTTGCTGTACGTAACAGCGTCGGCATTCATGCTGCCGTGCTACGAGCCGATTTGGTACTGCATTTCATGCCTGTGCGTCATCGGCCTCGTCCTCTACTTCGTCAGCTACGAAGTGACAGCGGACTCATCGCTCTCGTCAAACAAGCTAGAAACGGACACCGGCAACGCTGGATACCCGTGCAACATTGCCACCTTGCCGTTCGTCTGGGTGCTACAGCTGCTGCCGATGCTCATGATCCAGCGCAGCGTATCGCAAGAAGCCGTCGTGCGAGCGATCGTCTACTCCGGCGGCGTCTGCATCGTCATGTTGATATGCTTCGTCTGCCTGTACAACCAAGGCCGGCACATCCTGGACAGCATCTCCGTCGCCGTGCACATGGTGCTGCTCGGCTTTTACTTGTGGGCCAAGTTTGGCTTCCGCGCGCGGGCAACCTTCGACTTCTTCTTCCTTATGGCTGTCGTCACAGCTGCAGCCAATGTGACCGTGCACAGCATGGGCATTGCGTCCGCGAGTCCAAACACCACGATTCCCATCACGCAGAGCATTGTTGGAGGGCTAGACGCGCTCATCGTGGTCGCGATTCTGTTGTCGTTACGAGCCGACACGCGCTACTGGCTTGCGATCGACGATGGCAACGGCGCCTCGGGTGGGACTTCGAACGCGATGAGGCGGTACGTGCGACTGCTCTCCGAGCGCGGGATGATCACCAACTTCTCCACGCGCACGTCCGTGTACGACGTGCACCATATGATCGAGGAGCACCGGAAGAACGTCGTCGATTTCTCAGCGCTGCAGCTGGACTGCGTGATCGCCCAGGGTGCGACGTCGATCGTCATGCGCGGCTCACTGCGCCAGAGCGGCACGCCGATTGCCCTCAAGATTTACACGTCCGTCCAAGTCACGTATGAAGAAGTGCAGCGGTTTTCACGCGAGACCGCGCTGAACGTGCAGCTGTCGCATCCGAACGTCGTGCGGTTCTTCGGTCTGTGCGTCGTGCCACCCTCCATTTCGCTCATCTTCGAGTTTTGCGAGTACGGAGGACTAGATGTCGCGCTGCGTGCATCGGTCGAAGGCTCGTCGCCGTGGAGCCTGTCGACGAAGCTGAAGGCCTGGCTCGACGCGTGCAAGTCCGTCGCATACCTGCACAGCTTCTCGCCGCCGCTGCTCCACCGCGACATCAAGACGGACAACTTTTTGATCGGTCAGGACTACTTGCTCAAGCTGGCGGACTTTGGCGAGGCCAACCTGTTGCGCCCGCGCAGTGATGGCACCATGACGATCGCCGGCACGGTCGACTACATGGCGCCTGAGATGATCATCGGCGGCAAGACGGCGCGGTACGGTACTGCGGTGGACGTCTACAGCCTCATGATCACGCTGTGGCAGATTCTCGTGCCGGACCGCAGTCCGTGGGGCTCCAAGTCGCATCTTGAAGTGTACCAGTGCGTGGCGAACGGCGAGCGCCCGCCACTGCTGCCCACGATCCCGCGCGGGTGCGCCGACATCCTCGCTGCGGGCTGGGCACCCAACCCGGCGGAACGCGTGTCCGTGGAGGAGATCATCCCCAAGGTGCATCGCCTGTGGCTGTACTCGCTCCACCAGAAGAAGCTCACGCGCACCAAGTGACGAAGTTAGTCCATCCTGCTGTTGTGGATGCGTTGGTCTCTTCCCTTATTATCTATTACAGGCGGCTGTGAACCGCCCTTAACTCATGCGTTGCAATGCACAGCGACATTTCAACACTCGGGCGCACGTTGAAGCACATCAAGTAATGGTACACGTATGCAAAATGCCAACCTTCCGACTAACTATCGACGCTTACAGTTCCGTCAGCGACCCGGCCACAGCTTCGGGCTCGGCCCCGCATCTTTCCGCCTCGGCCTCTTTCTCGCGGTGCCGGTGCTTCTTCGACGACGACGTGCCGTCGTCCTTGCTCGACTTCTTCTTTTTCTTCTGCTTCTTGCCCGACTTCCCGTCGGCCGAGGCGTCGTTGGCGAGCATCTTGGAGTGCTGCTTCTTGAGCATCAGCTTGTCGCGCTGCGCCTGCCGCTGCTTCATCTGCAGCTTCTTCTTGCGCTGCTTCTCCTGCTCCTGCATCGCCTGCCAGTCGGCGTCGAACGCGTCCGCGCTGTCCGCGGACATTCTCGGGGCTGCTGCAGCATCATCTACTGCAGCAGTGAGCGACGTGTCAACGTCGCCATCGGCAGCATCCGCTCCACTACTGGTGTCGACGCTGCTGAACGAAGCGCCCAACTGAATGCCGCCGTCGTGTGAGCTCTCCACCCGCAAAGGCGGAGCACGCGCGTATTTACCGAGCAGCACGCTGCCCTGGTCATCCTCATCGGCAGTCGCAGTCGAAGAGATGGAGTTGCTGCGAGGCGCTGTGGTCTCGACGGTGAACGGCTTGGCCGTCCTTCTGCGTTGCGGTTGAATCTCAAAGCTGAAGCCAGCGTCATCGCCGTTTTCCTCGCCTGATGACGAGGCATCGCCATCGTATTTCTCGCCTAGCAAGCTCGACGATGATGGCGCCGGTGGAGTATCCGGTGTCGAAATCGCGAAGTCTTCGTCATATAACGTCGAGGAGCCGCCACCCATCAGCGAATGGAGATCCATATCGTTCGACCGGTCGAACAGGCCCACAGAGACGTCCCCATCATCGTCGTCCCCCTTGAAGAGGTCGTCGTCAACTCGCGATCGAGTGAAGGACGGCGTGGCCAACGGCGTCATCGTCGAATCAGCATCCACGTGTGAAGACTCTACAGCAGCAGCCGATTCTGTCGAGATCGGCAGGTCACTGCTTTCCTCGGCATTGTCACTCTCGCTCGCGTCCACGGCAGCTGTCAGTGGCGAGTTGCTCTCGTCTTGCACAACGGCTGGGGAAGTCTCTGCTGCTTCTTCGTGGTCGGTCCGCAGACTATCAATTCCGTCGACGTCGACTGAAGTCACCGGTTTGCTCGCAGTGTCCGAGGCAGGCATTTCATGCTCACTGCTATCGCCGTCGGCGCCTTCACTCGCATCTTGCGAGATAACCAGCGTCTCGTTCACCTCCAGTGTCGGCTCGGCTGTTTTTGTCGTATCTTCATCACTTCCGTCCATAAGATCCGTGCCAGTGACGGTCACGAACGATACCGGCGGGGCCATCATCGCCGAAGGCCGCGTCTGCCGCCGCGCTCGACCCGACTTGACCTTCTTCCAATTGATTGCAAACTCTTCCTCCGAGTCTGGGTCGGATCCATCCGCGGTAGACACCGACAAAGGTGTTAAAGCACCGCCATTGATGGCGAGACTCGACGTGCTACGTTTGGTCGAATCCTGCAGTGCAACCGGAGCAAGAGCAGGAGCCGCATCACCAGTGTCCTCATCGCTGTCTCCGTCACTGAGGCGTCGACGAGTCTTCGAGCTACGCGAGGACGATCGGCGAGACGTGGTCTTCTCTGACTCAGCTGGCTCGGCTCGCTCTTCCGTGGTCGCGGTATCGCCTCCATACAAGTCCGACATCTTTGTGTCATTCGACGAGTCAAATAGCGCGTCGATCGGATCTTCCTCCTCCACTGCAATCGCCTTTGATACCGACGAAGCACGAGCAGTCGACGGGGCCTTGACTTCAGGTATACGACCAGTTGCGCTAAGCGTAGTGGCGGGGGCCTCATCCGGTGAGTCATTGGCCCAACTCGGCGCAGTGCGCTCCTTCGATGACCGTCGACGCCGCGCGACAGAGCGCTTGTTCTTTAGCGACGCCAGCTCCGCTTCGTCTTCGTCTTGTGCATCAAAATCGTCGAGCGCACGCGTCTTGGTCGACTCCGCGTCCTTCTTTTGGAACTTCTTGCTGGGTTTTCTTTTCCCTGACCGCCGAACCATTGGGCTTCGACTCTCGTCCTTGTCATCACCGCCGCTCTCGTCCGACTTGCTGGGTCCAGTCTGGAACAGCGCATCATACCCACCAGCACCGGCAATGCTGCCCCCTTCCACCGGATTGTCGTCAAACAGTGATGCGAACGAGTCTCGCCGCGCCTTCCGTGGTTGCAGCTTCACCGTCTCGCGCTTCTGTTTCCTTGTCGAAGACGTCGGCCAGCGGGAACCTGGCATCTCCTTGTCACTTTCGCTGCTGTCTCCGTCGAAGATGCTCTCCTTGCGTGGCTTGCCACTGGCACTAGACGATAATTTCGGCTTGCGCTTGCTGGACGTTGATCGAGACACGTCCGGATTGGTGTTGCCGCCCTTCCGCTTCTTGATTAGGCGTTTCAAAGCGGCCAGCTCCCCCTCCAGAGATGAAATCTTGTCGACGATCACGTCATCGCTTTCGTTCGACTCCGAGTCCTCGCCGCTCCTGTCGACCGGTCGCGGCTCTACCGGCTTCACCTCGTATGAACTTTCAGCACGCACGCGATCGCTTGATCGTCTTCCGACGGACGACCGAGACTCCGCGACATCATTCGGCTCGTAGGACTGCCGCGGTGCTGAAGAGACTTCCTTCTCTCTTCGGCTTGCGCGAGGTGCTGGCCGAGCTGGGACGTAGCTTCCCGTCGCTGGGTCGAACACGTAGTCGTTTGGTCGCTCAAACTGCGCGAAGATATCGTCGACCGAGTCGGCTGTCGACCGCTTTCGTCCACCACCAGCACTCACCGAGCGTCGGTGGAGGTCTTGCATGATATTATGGGGAGTCTCAGTGCCTCCGTCGTCACTGTCGGCCCTGTTCGACGCGAATCGGTCACCTCCGAACCGAGAATCGCGAGGTGGGATGCCGACGGGCACAGCATACGAGGCGGTTCCAAACCCCGGGGTGGCCTGGACGCTATTCCAAGTGAATGCACTCGTTGGCCTGGTCGGTGAGCCAAAAGCATCCTCGCTGTCGCGCCGTGACTTGAGAGCGGGCGCAGAGTTATAGCGAGCATCGATTGCGGAAGCACGGTACGCGTCGGATGCTCGAGCGCGTGCGTTATGGTTGTCTGGCATGAAGTCGTCCGCCTCATTCTCCCGGTCGTCACGGTAGGCATCGAATCTGCTGACACCGACAGAGTACCCTGGGGTGTTCTCGATCGCGACTTCGCCCCACGACCGAGTGGGCAGGTCAGAGGAAGCTTCGTTGTGGCGATCAACTGCCTTTGGCGATTCAAACAGATCGTCAAATGTGTCTCGACGCTTGAGTGACTTGCTTGATTTCTTCTTCTTCGGCTCGCGGTGACTGTTCGCTGGCTGAGTGTCTGGAACCATGAACGTCCCGGGGCGGATGCTGCTCTGTGCATCCAGATTGCCTGCCATCGTATACCGAAGTGCAGCAAAGTCCTGCCCATCTTGGCGTTCATACACGGACAGCTGGGTCATGTCTCCCACCGAATGCCGGAACGAGAGCGCTCGATCTTCAGCATCGAACTTATAGTTGTCTGCAATCAACCTGCGTGACGCCACTTCTTCAATAATCGGTGCAGGAGTCTGAATGGGGCCCGGTGGGTCAACCGATCGGATAGGCTTCGGCCCTTCTGTCGAGGCCGTTGGAGGTTTCTCTGGTGTCTTGGCCGTCGACATGCCGAAAAATCGCTTCAACGCCCCAGTAAAGCCATGTTCCTTGCCTTTATCATCTTCATGCGTGCCCGGTCCGGTAGAAGACGTGTTGTTGGTAGCGCTTTCTGGCGAGCTCGCGCCGTGAGACGGAGCATCGACGATGCTGAACGACTCCTGGCCGCTTGAGAATCGATTTCCGCTCGGTATTGGAGCGGCCGCACCATTGATCCACGCAGCGTCTTCGGCCAGTTTTCGCTGGAGTTCTTCCTGCTTTCGGTGGTCAGCGGATGTCTTCGCCAGGTTGGCTTCAAAGTAGCCCGGTGTGTCGTCGACCACCAGCTCATCAGCGTCATCGTCGTAAAACGTTGGACGCAGCGCTGAAGCTCCAACTGTCACCGGTTTTGGTGTGATCTCCAGCTCGTCAAGCGTCATACGCTGATTTAAAGGTGTTCGCGTCCCGCTATCAGCGGCGATAGGCGATCTGTCCTCGCTCCGTTGACTCACCCGGCGTTCTGCCCGGCTCTTCTTGCTCTTCCTTCGTCGTTCGCGCTTCTCCTTCGATTTACCGTGGAACAAGCCCTTCAGGTTCACCTTCAAAGTGCTCTGGTGCAACTGCTCAGGAGCCTGCTCTTCCACGGGTGGTGCGCGCCTGGGACTCTCCACCTTTGAAGCTGGCTCTAACCTTGATTCGAAAGACACCGCCGGGTCAGGTCGCGGCATGGACGGCCGCGTGTCGCTTGGATCTTTGTAGCCCGCGCTGATCTTGTCATCATCCTCATACTCGAGCGGGTCGTCATCGTAACGGTACTGCTCGGAAAAGTCTTTCCTCCCAAAGCCAAACCCGGTAGGTGCAGCAACTCCAACGCGAGGAGTTGGGTCGAGTTGCAGCTCATACGAAGCCTTCACTTGGTCGCGCCACTCGTCCGCGGCCGTGCGCGAGTTGCTGTTCGTGCTGTCTGCGAATCCATCCGAGTAGTCGGCGTCTGGGAAAGCCCTGCCCATTCCAGACGTTGCGGTTTGCTTGCGGTCGTCCTCACCTTCGTCTGCCGGTTCGGTGAACCAGGTATCGCCAGCCGAGTTGAACAACCCAGGTCCAGTACCTTGACCACGTGCATCCGCCGCTGGTACTTCGTTTCCACTCAGCTCATTAGCCGGCATTACCCTCTGTTGGTCATTCGACGTCGCGCTGTTCTTCTTCGTCTTCTTCTGTTTCTTCTTCTTGTCTCGCTTGCCCGACTTTGGCGTGATGGCGTGGAGAACAGACGTTCGAAACCCGCCGCGCTTGTCGGACGCGACCGATGACGGCGTACCGGTCGCCATCGACGTCCGTTGAGGTTCTGCGTCGCTGGCATCATCAAACAGCGCATCACGCTGTGACTGGCGAGCAGCTCGAGTAGCGGCGGAGTGATCGGCGACGCACGCGGAGCACACGCGGTGCTTGCGCTGCGACGCCTCAAAGAACAGGAACGACGAGCAGTCCGAGCACATGACCCGGCCGCACGGTCTAGAGCGCTCCAACAAAGGCACAAGAGCTGTTAGCGACTCCGTCCTGTGCTAGTATATTTCCTTGAGCGCTCGTACCGGCAGTGGTGCTTGCGGCGCACGAGCGAGAAGCCCGACGCGCAGATGGAGCACGCCGACATGTGCGCCTCGTCCTCCCACTCGACGTCAAACAGCTCCTGGCTGCCCTTCCGCCGCATCTTCTTGTCCTTGCTCTTCGCCTTCTCCCCGGTGCCTCCGCCTCCCTGTGGTGATGCCACGGATGCGCTAGGCCTCGGCTGCTGTTGTTGCTGCTGGCTTGACGACCACTCGCTCGGCGTGTCGGCGAACGTCGTTCGGCTCTTGGGCGGCGGCGACGGACGCGACGACGGCGCCGGACTCCGCAGATACTCGTCGTCGTCCTCATAGTCGCGGCGCTTGGCATTCCCTTTGCGCGGAGGCGACAGCGCGGGCGCGGGCTTGCCGTACAAGTCGTCAAAGTCGCCGTCGTCCTGTCACAGCCAGAAAGTACGCTTAGAATATGGGGGCTACACGGCTAATTTCTGGCCCGAACGTCGCGCAAATCACACGGTCCAGGCGATCGATGTCTTGCGCGTCGTGTGGACATAGCGTCGGTCCCCAAAACAGCCTCAGAGCGACCTCGGGGGCCCCGAAAAACTCACCTCGTCGGCGAAGAACGGGTCGTCCGCCATGTTGGTCGGAATAGAAAAAAAAGGTGAAGTGGCGTTCGTGGGTTTTCTTCGGTTGTTTTGAAGTGACCAGTGTGTAATCGCGTTTCTGCAGGTCTGGAGCGCTCCAGAGAACTGTCTACATGCCGATGTGGAGTGTACCAAACAAATACTGTAGACCACATATGTGTTCACTCAGTCGGTTATCAGAATTGGGCGCAGTGACGCTAGCCTTCCCTTGGCAGCATGAGTATCGCTGGCACCAGCCGCGCGCTCGCCGCGTTTACCGACACCGACATCATGAGGACGCTGCGTGACAGTACTGTGTACATCTGTGACGCGTCCGACTCCGAGTGGAACGCGTTTATAGGCACCGCGGAGGACGTGGTGTATCGGCTGGACTGGGTCAGCGGCAAGATCTTCGTCGTGAAGCTGACCCCTGTGGAACGTGGCTGCTTCATTAGCGAGATTCAACAACAATTCGACGGTGTCCACGCTTTCCTACGAGGCCACGACCTAGCACATGTTGAAGTTGAGGGCACGATCCGCGAGCCGGACGCGAGCTACGGACCCAACCGAAGAGCGGTCGTGCCATTGGGAGCCCGGATGCCTAGAGGCGCGGGGGGTTGGAGGAACTTCCGCACGCTTGTGATCGAGGTCGGGTTTTACCGCAAGTGGGGCCACACGCCGTGCCATCTCGACTAGAAGGCGACCCAAGTGTGGGCGATGCACTCCGGAGTGCGCTACATCTTGTGCGTCGCCGTCGGGCGCGAGTTCGAGTCCTGCTCGTACGAGCTCTACCAGGTGGTCGGCCGAGGGTGTGCCGTCGGTCCTGCAGCTCCGATCCAGGTCGCGGTGGACTCGAGCGCCATCGTGCAGCTGGACGCGCGTCTGCTGCTCGGGCTTCCTCGTGACCGCGAGACTCCGCCTGGGTTCGCTGACCCGCTCGAGATCAACTTATCGGCAGCGTTGGAGAAATTACGCGCAAAGAATCTTTTCTATGAAGGCAGCGTCGAGAGCGAAGAGGAGCTCGAGGATCCAGACGTCACGGAGAGTGCAGAGATGCCGGCGCAAAAGGACGACGACGCGGACGTGAGAGGAGGATCAGGCGAGAATTGAAGCGCCTCGGTATTCAATCGCGGATGTCTCGCGCAGGCGACGACCAACTTGATCAGCCAAATCGTATCGCTTGTTTGCTAGCTGTGGCAATGCGCTTCCCCCGTTGCGGTTTCTAGCTCCCTGCGTCTTGGCGAAAGCACCGCATCGTGACGCTGATACGCCTGGACGAGCACGCCTTCATTTTTGGCAGCGCGTGCTTGTGCGTCAGCTGGGTCGTGCCGCCCATGACGATCAGGTCGCCGTCGCTCAGCAGCAGCT
>JAADYG010000460.1:0-25761 GCA_023338115.1 Phytopythium boreale
ACGGCACGCGGCGTTGAAGCGGTACTCGAGGAACTCGGGCGTCGTGTACACACCCGAGCGGCGGTACACGGGCGAGAAGAACCAGCCGAGGATCAGGAGGAGGAACGCGGCGTACCACTCGTTGATCGAGACAGCAATGCCACGGCGCGCGCCGTCGCCAGACATGCCGACGAAGTGCTGTGCGCCGATGTTACTCGCGAACAGCGCGCCGCCGACGAAGTACCACTTCATGCCGCGGTCGGCCAGAAAGAAGCTCTGGACCGCGGCCTCGTTCTTCTGGCGCTCGTGCTCCTCAAAGAGGCCGTTGGCCGACATGCGCACGTTCGACCCGTTCGTGTCGCGCTCGCCCTGCATCTTGTCCGCCTCGGGGGTCTCGGCCGCCAAGTAACCTTCGCCCTCGGCCGGGCGCTGCGGGGCCTTGATGCACGGCACGAACTTGGCGAGGCGCGTCTCGCCGGCCTGGACGGCCGCGACGATGCCGATGTACATGACGCCCAAGACGGCAATCACGAGGATGGCGATGTCGCCGCCCGTCATGTCGCTCGAGTTGTCCGTGACCGGAGCGACCTGCGTCACGATGTTGCTCATGGCTGCCCGCGTCTGACTCAAAACGTCGGTGGGTGTTGCTGATCCAATCCCAATCGGGTGGGTGAGGAGGGGCTTCGTCACAAGCGGGGAAATTGGGAAGTGAGCGACGGATTGGCGCTGGGACTCGTCGAGCGATGGCTTCGTGCCGGTGGGAGGGCGGGGCGGCGTGGCATCGATCGAGAAGCCCACGTCCGTGAAGAGAGAAAGGTGAGAGAGAGCTCCTCCGGTATAATCCCACACCACGCGGTGCGCATGGACGAGCCCAAGGGTGGTGTAAGCCACAATCGTTGATGGGGCATAGAAGCTGCACTTTTGATGGACAGCAACTCGTTATGGCAAACACTAAAAGGGTAAATGTGGTGGTACAAATAGACTAAAATGTATTATTTTAGTTTGGTGGTTGTTTTGTGCAAAATTACGTACAATAAGTATGAAACCACATATTTAAGCAATTAATAAATGTTAGATGAGATATTTATCAGAACTAAAATTACAAAAATATAGATACATTTTAGATCAGCTACCATAGTTATAATTTCATTTTACATTTTTGAGCTTACTTTCGGAATCCTGTTAGTAAAACATCCAAACGAGTGTTATTGAAGTTGAGGTGGCGCGGCAGCATCGCTCAACCACATGAGCGGAGATTGGCGATCGACAGAGCTGCTGCTTCTGTGTCCGTACAAGACATAGTAGAGCCAATTGGAGCCATCTCAGGAGACCATAAGACCAGCGGAACGAGATGGTCTTGCTCGTGTCTAATGCACAGGACACGCCATTCATTCAACATACCTACAGTGTCACGGGCGACGCAGCGCAACCGCCAAGTTCAAAGCTGCAAACGACTACAAAAAAGTGTGCATACTGTATCTGTGGGCTAGGCTGGCATCTCGCAATTCGGGTAGCAGCAGCAATAATAACTGGAGACAACCCACGCGTGCGATGGAATACTGTGCTGTATATCAGTGGGTATTGATCAAAAGCTCGCATTGGTGGCGGCGCTTTGTTAAGCACCGCCTCCAATAGCTATGGTTTACGATGATGACTTCAATAACCAATCGGCGATTATTTGTGATGACACTGTAGTGTAGTCCTGTTGACCACGCTCGTTAAACCGGAGCAGTTTAACAACACGGATTCGCGCAACACTAAAGAGCACAGCTCCGTCGCGAGCACACGTAAAACTACATGTAGAGTTCAATACTGTATGTGATCCGTTGCTCCAGCGCTTTGTTTTGACGTGAACTTTTCTAGATGTGTTATTGAAGATGCGTGATTGTACTTTTGAGTCGCCTGCCGATCGCAATGTTTCGTACAGCGACAATCACCGTAAGCTCCGTAATCGAGGGCAGAGCATTTTGTGATGAACAGTGGAGTAGATGTACCCCACTCAGATGAGTTATTGCAGTTTATCGACTACCCAGGCGGAGCCCCATGCTCGCTGTGCATATTCGTCCGAGTGTCAAAGCGCGCAGAACAAAGTAGCTACAGTACGCACCTCCTCCCGCCAGGGTTCGTAGTTTGAGATACAGGAAGTTAAAAAAAATCAATTTATAATAGTACAGTACAGTAACCGGCATATTTTCTATCTTTGCAAACCCGTTATAAGTACTGTATTTGAGATTGTATCGATTAAAATTAAATATTTCTATAAAATATAAAACTGTAGGTAAAAACTTATTGTAAAATTAGCTTGCATTCTGCCAAATTACGTGTCCAACTGTTTAACGATTTTCCCATCGCGCATGCAGCTTCAAGTCGGGCTGGCGCGCAAAAGCGGGGCGTCTGGGTGGCCTCCGCCGCATTTTGCCGTGAGTGCTCTTCTTCCCAACGCCTCCACCGCCGTTCAGTTGTTTACACTAATTTACTTAAGTATGGATCGTCGGCATGTTGGTTGAAGCTTTGGCGTGGGCTCGGTCGTGAGTCGTGAGACCAGATGCGCCTGGTTCAATCACACCATCGCCCGCCCGAAAGCGAAAGCGAAAGCGAAAGCGATCCCCGACACACGGATCGGCATACAGTATCCTACAGTACATTCGCACGTGGACCTGATGGGTTGGAAGCGAGTCGGGTCGGGTCATCCAGACACGGAAGCGGGAAGAAGGCGCGACTGTACTGATGAACGCGGCGGCATTGCGTTCCGCGTGCACGCTATACAATACACAGTACAGTAGAGTGTATTACTGTACACTGCAGAAATAATGATGACGGGTCTAGCGTCACCACCACGTGGCACCCACAGCATACACGTACGTCACCAACTCACTTCCAACGCAACTGCGCTTTCCAAAAGATACCGTACTACAGTGTGTGCGCATGTGTCCAGTATGTACATTGGGTGAGTCTATGCGTCTATCATGGCACACTCGCGTCTACTCTTAGAGCATTCTAGAACTCCGTGGATGCTCGCCGCCGGTCGACATCTACCGCTCAGCGGAGCTCGTCCACCTTGACGGGCCGGCGCTCCTTGAGCGACTTCTGCGCGGCCAGCGCCAGCAGCAGCGCCTCGCGACCGTCAACGATCCCCACTGGGATCGCCGCGCCCGAGGTCGTGCACGCCGCGACGAACGCCTTCATCTCCGTCTCGAACGCGTCCATGTACCGCTCGAGGAAGAAGTGCAGCGGCACGTCGCGCTTGACGCCGTCGCGGGTCGACACGACCACCGAGTTGCCGTAGTTGTTGTCGCAGGCCGCCGAGCCCTTGGACCCGAGCACCTCGACGCGCTGGTCGTAGCCGTACGCGGCCTCCCGACTGTTCTCGATGAACGCCATGACGCCGTTCTTGAACTTGAGCAGACACACGGCGCGGTCGATGTCCCCGGCGGCGGCTATCTCCGGCTCGACGGTGTGCGCCATGGCGAACACCTCGTCGACCTCGGCATCAACCAGGAAGCGCGTAATATCAAAGTCGTGGATGGTCATGTCGCGGAACATGCCGCCGGAGCTGCGCACGTACTCGACGGGCGGCGGGCTCGGGTCGCGGCTCGTGATGCGAACCATGCCGAGGTCGCCGACCTCGCCGCTCGCCAGCGCGTTCTTGATGCGGACAAAGTTGGCGTCGAACCGGCGCTGGAACCCGATCATCATCTTTACACCGGCCGCTTCGACCTGATCAAAGCAAGGCAAACAGGAGAGTCAGCCTTTTGAGCATTGATTGAGAGGGTCAGGCGTAACGAGGTGTACCTCGGCGATGGCGTTGTCGACGACGTCCAGGCTCAGGTCGATGGGCTTCTCGCAGAAGATGTGCTTCTTGTGACGCGCGGCCTCGACGATCTGCTCCGCGTGGAGCGTCGTCGGCGAGCAGATGAGCACCGCGTCGATCTCTGGGTCGCGCAGCACCTCGCTCGAGTCGTTCGTCCACTTGGGGATGCCGTACTGGCTCGCCAGCGTCTCCGCACGCGCCGAGCCTCCTCCAGAGATCTGCAAGATGAGCATTCCGACGTGGTCAGTGCTCCGTGACGATGATCTGCACCGGAGGTCGCACTGCTGTACGCACTGCCTTGACAACAGCGGAGGTCTGCTGGAGGCCCTTGAGGTGCACCTCGGCGATGCGGCCGGCGCCGAGGATGCCGACGCGCAGCGCGGACTCGGAGCGGGTGGAGAAGCGCGCGGCCGAGGACATGGCGCAGGCGGATCGAGGAATGGCGCGTAGAAGCATCGTGGACAGGTCGAGTCGGGCTTGGCAGCGGATTCTATGACGTACGTACGTGTAGTCGCCGCCAAAACTTGGAAAGTGACGTGGGCCCGACCGCCAGTTGGCGGGTGAGCAAGATCTTCGGTGATGGAGTCCATCGCGTCATTTTGGACGCGAAGAGCTCCAGGTCACGAAGAAACAATTCCATCATTTCAGCCAATGATTTGTCGCTCACGATCCATTTTAACGAATCATATCTATCAAAAGTGGCGACTGGAAAAATGATAGGTGCAACCTGGGCAGGGCAATCACCAATCCGTGAATGCCGCCACCAATCCGTGATGCCGGCCTGGGAAGCATGGCGGTTTATGTAGCACAGTAGGGCCGCTTGATCACTCCAGGAGGACGTGCTCTGAAGCGCAGCGGGTGGCGAGAAGCCAGTCGACCAACCAGCGTTGGAATTTGGACTCGCTGAGGTACAGTGTAGTGTACGGAAGAGCATTCATCGGCGTGTGATTGATCATTCGTACGATGATTCCGTTTGACAGTGCTGCTGTCCACGAGGTGGACTCGCGACTATAATAGGAGAGGGCCTCGCTCCCGTGGCATTGACGGTCCACTGCCGTCCAGCACATCGCGCAGATTCAGGACCTCGGGGCTGAGATTTGCTGGAGGACATTCGCCGTCACGAAAGACGCAATCGCTCGAGTACACGCGCCGCGCCGAGCGCGAGCCGCGTCGGCTCGTACGACATTTCCGAGAGCTTTTCTGCCAGTGCCTGTCGTATCCTCGGGTCGAGTTCGTTGGTTGAGATTCGGTTCGAGTCGACGAGGCTCTCGAGCCACTCGAGAGCGAGCCAGGCATCGCTCTGAGATCCCTCGTCGTCGTCCAGAAGAGTGAGGAGAGCCACGCACACGGCGTTCTTCGATGCTCTAGATAGCGACGCCAAGCACGGCATGCCGATGAGCGACAGCGTCTGTCGGAGCAACGCCAAGTCGTCCTCAACGAGGCACAAGCGCAGAGCGAATTCGCTTTCCCCACACTTTGCGGCGGCCAGCGCGGCTTGTGCACAGGTGACTATTTCGTCACTGCTCTCGTCTAGCCGTTCAGGGGCATCGTCTGCTAGTGGCTCGAAAGATGGCGAGAAGGGTGCTCGCTGTGGGTTCTTCTTCGCCTTCGAGGGCGAGACGCGAAGGATCGGCTCTCGTTGCGCCCGCCGAGCGCGAACGGCTGGTCTTTTCGCCGTGAGCATGTCCGCCAACGCGGCAACCGAACTGTCCCCTTCTGTCGACGGTACTTCTGCTTCTGATGGCGGTGCTTCTGACGCCGGCGCTTCCTCCGCCTGGTGGCTCGCTGCTTCTGTCTCTGGTCCAGCAGCCTCGTCGCCGGTGTTCTCTTCAAATGCGGCTGCTCCTTGGTCTCCTTCTTCTGCTTCTTGTGGCGGGATGTTTAATGGCAACGTCTCGGTGCTTGAAATGGCACTGGCACGACTGCAATCACCAGTGTCGTCGCCACTGGGTCGACTCTTGTGTCGTTGGCTCCGCCTGATATCGCTCGAGTAGCTTGGCACTTGATGCAATAACGAGTCCAGTAAGGCTGGCGGCGCGGTGTTAGGACACTGCTTCTCGAGAGCGTCAAAGGCTCTGGCGGCAGCGATCGCACCGTCTCGGACTGAAGACACCGGGTCGTGACGAGCAGCCACCACGAGCGCTCGACAGCGTTCCTAGTACCACAACAATCACAACAACATGTGATGAGAAATCATGCCGCGAAGGGCGACGATGGTGTGAGTAGCACGGAACGGACCAGATTGGTGTGGAAGTATTGCCTTGCCGCGCCGATCGCGCCTTCAGCACCTTCGCCTTCCAGCGCAAATGTTTCCAGCAGCAGCGCAAAGAGTTCAATGGCCCGTTTGCGGAGCATCCAGTCGTCGCGCGGCTCGTACTTGAACGTGTCCTCGATCGCCTCGAAGATCGATTCGACCAGAGGAGCGAAGCACTCTTTCACACCGAAGAAGCCGCCGCTCCGATGCGACTCGGTCGCGAGAGCACACGCAACGTGCAGCTGCAAGAAAATTGGTGAGAAAGCGGCGTAGTTGGTGCTCCCGTCCATTTTCGCGACCGCCTCCACGAGGAACCGCCTCAAGTACGGCAGAATGCGCCTAGAGTGAGCGACAGTGGCCTCAATTGGCGGTCGCGACACGCCGTCGAACTCCGTAGGGAAGATCAGCGCGCTCATATACCGAACAACTCCCTCGCCAACTGCATTCGCGTCCTTCAAGAGGGGTGTCGCGACCTGTTCGAACGCCTTGGTGCTCTTGTCTCGGTCTGCAGTGAGCCCTTCGGCGCTGGCATCTGTAGTAGAGAGGGATGTCGTGTAGGTGGAGCATTGGGAACTAGTCACGGACGCCAGCACGTGCATGGAGATCACGGACACGAGGATCGCGCACGCATCTGTGACTCTGGCCTCGTTGTCGCGCAGGCGAACGGAAATGTACGCAAGCACGTGCGGCAGCATCTTGGACATGGGCACGGGGTGGTATCGGCATAGCACGGCGACGAGCAGCACGAGCATTCGCCTCGTCGACGAGCGCGCTGGTTTCTGTGGTTGATTCAGTGAGAACGTTGATCACCTGGAGACGGTAGAAGCCGCCCAAAGCGATGGCGCTCACCTTGTTCTTCTCGATCAACGCATAGACTTCGCCGACGCGTGAGGAATCCAGCAGCGGGGGCGATTCGCTGGTAAACCATCGTCGTGTGAGTCGCAAGAGGGCAATGACACGATGTCCGGCACCCCAGAATGCGTCGATGATCGTACATTAGCGCCAAGAACGCCTTCTGCTGCGTGTCCCGATCCTCCAGCTGCCCAACTTGGTTGTTGAACTCACGGATATAGCGGTCCGCCAGCTCCTTGGCCTTGCGCGCCAGCTTCTTCTTCTTGATGCTGCCCTTTGACGGCGACGTCGTTGGCGACGGCGGGTTCCTCGTAGCGCTCGCGACGGGAGTCGCTTGAACGGGCGTCATCCTCACTGCTCGTAAGTTATGATGGTGGAGACGACCGCCCAGAAATCCCGCAACGCAGACTGGTAAGACAATCCCCGCGATATAAATAGTGTGATACCTCTTCTCCGAAATCGAGCTGTTCGAGTGTATTCACGAGCGTCGCGACCGCACACGGCAGGTCCGTGGACACGCAAGTCTTCGTCTGGGTCGGTTGCTGCCGCTGCTGGATGACCGGACCGCCAACAGGCGAACATACATGCTACCCCGGTCTCACGGATCTAGTCCGTCGGACCACTTGCCGCCAGTTCCAGTGGGGTCCATCGGGTCGACTTCTGAGGGTTTTACCTTCCTCCTCTTCGTGTCCGGTGCCGTGGCCGCGCGATTACCGTTAGTCGGTCGGTCGAGTATGGCGCCGTTGGTATCCCGCTTGGTTCCAGCAGTCGTGTGGCCTGGAGGAAGAGTGTGCGTCAGTGGGGCCGTCAGCTGTGTTGTCCTGTTCGTGGCGGCGGCGACGCCATGTTTCATCTCGTGCCGCGCCATATTGGGATCTGGTAGGCGATCAGACTTCGCGGGAGCTGGAGACTTCGCGTCGGCTGCAGCTTGACGCGTCGTCCCTGTGCCGACCGACTTGAGGATACTGTCCAACTTTGACTTCGCTTCGAGAGCTTGCTCTGGTGGGTATTGTCACGTTAGACGATGAGTTAGTCAGCGATTCAAGGAGGATAAAAAAACAAGTAGCGCAGACGGTGAGAACTACAACGTACGAAGTGACACGGAAGCGTCGGCGGGCCGCGTCCACGTCGTCTCACTCGTGACGCTGTTCCAGTAGTACGTGTCGCCACTCTGCGGGTCCTTGACAGCCTCCCAATTGCTAGAAGATGGACAAACACAACAAGGGCAGCTGATGAGTCTCTTCGGTAGTAACCTATCCGAGGAATCCTGTACACGTACGCAGGCAGGTCGGGCTCCTTCTCCTGACTGGCGCTGTCAGCGACAGCAGACTGTGCCTGTCCAGGCCATACGGGTCATACTCACGCCGCAATATTAGTTCCAGACGTCTTGCGACTTGTTCACTCTCTCTCGACAACTGCAATGCGCACCTTGGCACGCCCCGGATGCTCCCACGACGTCTCCTTCGTGTGCTGCACATGCCAGTCGCCACCATCCCCGCCACAACAGTCAGCAATCGGCCCTCTCACCCTCTCGCATTCCTCTCCAACGATGCAAGACGCACCGAGCCAGCTCACCTCGTTCCAATAGTACTTGTCGCCGCTGGCGGGGTCGGTGGCCTCTTGCCACCCGTCGGGCAGCGCCGCGTCCCCGCGCTGCCAGCCCGCGCCGCTTCCGTACCGCGCGCTTGTCGCCTGCTGCGCGTGGATCTCGCTCGCTCGGTTGCGCGCCAGTGCCTGCAGCGTGTTGTCCCGGATGCGCGGGTCCAGACCGCCCGCTGTTTGCTGCTGCAACGGCATCGCGACGCGGCGGTTCGCGGCCGCCGACATGGGGTTCGCGAGCTGCTGCCGCCGCTGGCGGTCCGCCTCCAGCTCGCGCTGGCTCGGCCCGCTGCCCGTTGCCTGCAGGTGCTGCAGCGCCTGCGCGCGCGCGCGCTGCGCCGCCAGCTCCTTCTGCGCCCGCTCCGACACCTTGGCCTTGGGCGGCATGCTTCCAGCAATGGTGGACAGTTATAATTTCATCACCATACCTGGTGTATCTGATATGCCCGATACTATTCAAACCTTAACGGTTTAAACGTGTTGCATAACCGATCTTGAAGCGCCGCCGATTCGTCTGTCTGATAACCATCATGGAGATCCTATTGACAGCGCTTTGCGTCCTTGCTTCCTGCTCCCTTTCGTCGTCCAAGGATACGGGCGCACAGCCGTCGAGTTCTTGGGTCATGAGGACGCAAGCAACACTGCGATCAGGCGCGTCCAGAAATGGACGCCCGACCTTTGGGCGCGGTCTGATCCCGAGCAGGATTGTGGTCTGTCCGCGCCTAAAAGCGACGGCAAAGATGCGTGCGAGCGGGTATTTATAGCGGCCGTGTCTTTTTTGCTTGCGAGTGAGAGGCATTGGCGACGGTAGGCGCGACGGCGTCGTAGATCAGGTAGGCGCGCGGCGATGGCGGCGTGTTGACGCCCGCGATGCTACCGGCGCGCTCTGCGGAGTATAATCTGTTCTTCGCACCGACCAGCAGGCTCGCTCGGGTCCTCGCGCTCTCCTTCTCCCCGCCACCCAACCCTCAAGGATGGACCAAACGTATGGGCACTTGTATGGCGCGAGCGAGCGAGTCTTTGGGTCGACTGACGCTTCTGGATCGTGTCTGTCAGCCCCGAAGTGATCGCCCGTGAAGAAGAACACTGCGATCACGCGACCAACCAACCGGAAGAAGTTCGCGCCCAGCCACCGACATCGCTTCCTGCTCCGCTCGGCAACAATGAGGTAAAGTGTGTTGACCGGCTGGCGGGCTGCTCTACTGCGAGCGCGGCACTGGAAGGTGTTCATAGTTTGGTGCCGTATGCAGGACCCGCAAGCCATCTTGAAGGCCAAGATCCGGGAGATCCAGTCGAGTCCGCTGCTCACGCCCAAGGAGAAGGCCGAGTCGATGCAGCACCTCATGATGAAGAACTGGACCGCGTCGCGCTACAAGGAGACCCACGCGCGCGCGCAGAGCGACTGTGAGATCGAGCGCCAGCGGACGACGTACCATGTACGCTCGAGATCGCCGTGTGCTATCATCACATTGAGGTCTGGGATGCTGACTGTTGGCTCTTGTGCTGCTGGTTGGATTGCAACAGAACGAGCAGGAGAACGTCCTCGGCTGCAGCCATTACCAGTGTGTAGCCTGGTGTCGTCTCCGCATTATGGTGGCGTTGGTCGCAAGATGACTGACTCGGTGGTTGTCATATATTCATCCTCTAGGCGGCGGTGCAAGCTGCAGGGGAAGTGCTGCGGCAAGTGGTACACGTGCCGATTCTGCCATGGTAAGGCGATTTGGTTTCGCAGTTGCCTGCCGTTCGTGGTGGACTAACGAGTCCGGCGCGTCTTGTGTGCGAGCGAAGACGACAACGAGTCCCACGCGTTCGACCGGTACGTGACCGAGCAGATCTCGTGCATGGCCTGCCAGACCGTTCAGGTCCGTACTGCTGCTGTTTTCGACTTTGGCTTGCCTGTGGAAACCGTTGTGCTCACAGTCGTTCGGTACGTCGTGCAGCCCGTGGGGAAGATCTGCATCAACGACAAGTGCAAGACCGAGTTCGCGTGTTACTTTTGCGATGTGTGCAAGTTCTTCGACGACGACGCGTCCAAGGATATTTATCACTGCGACAAGTGCAAGATCTGCCGCATCGGGAAGGTAGGGAGGTGATCATGAACTACTTGCGATGACGTGTGGCGGTTCCTCACACACTGGTACGCTTCGCGGTCGCTTCCTCAGGGTTTGGACATCGACTACTTCCACTGCGACCGCTGCAATGCGTGCATGAGCATCAGCCTCAAGAAGCACAAGTGCGTCGAGCGGTCGCTCGAGTCCAACTGCCCGATCTGCAACCTGTACATGTTCACCTCGACGACCCCGGTCATGTTCCTGCCGTGCGGCCACTGCATGCACGTCGCGTGCTACGAAGAGTACACCATGGTGAGGAGGATCCGTCTCGCGCGGTTGCACCTCAGTGATCTCCAACTCACTTGCTGGTTGTTGCTGCGCTCTGTAGACCAACTACATCTGTCCGCTGTGCTCCAAGTCGCTCGGAGACATGGAGCTGTACTTCGCCAGCATCGACGAGCTGCTCCAGCGAGAGCAAATGCCGGTCGAGTACAAGGACCACAAGTCGCTCATCTACTGCAGCGACTGCGAGCGCAAGTCGACGACCAAGTTCCACTTCGTCTACCACAAGGTGTGGCTCCTTTTCCTCGATCGAACTGCGTCGGGCCATGTCATTTGACGTACTCTTGTGGTTATCCGCGTCTATCATGCAGTGCCAATACGACGACTGCGGCTCGTACAACACCAAGCTGCTGCGCCAGTTCAAAGACCCCGGCGAGCAATGCTGCGGCGGCGCGACGAGCGCCGCTGGCCACGCCCACCACTAAGACGAGCACAAGACGGCGCATCCAGCACGCTCGTCGCACCCTAAACTCGCATCCGCGCCCATATTTAATGAACTAGAACCGCTTTCATGCACTCTACTTAGTCCTAGACGCCATCATCACGCTGATGCGGTGCGATTTCCAGCCAATATCGGCATTTTCACATGGACAACACGCAGATGAACTGATAGGTATGTACGACCCAGATCTTGAGGTTAGCCAAACGAGTGGGTCCGCTTCCTCTACACACATAGGGTCGCCGGTGAGGCTGCTATAGCGCTCGCGGAACAAAGGCACACCCGAGACGCGAGGAGCACGCACTAGCGACGCCGACGCTTTGCAGCGCCAGCCTCAGTGGAGCCTCGCACGAGGGGCCTCCGCAGTATTACCGCCGCGCAGAGGAGGAGGAATGCAACACGCACGCACACATCAAGTTCTGTAATAGTACGATGGGATGCCAGACTAGTCAGCAACACAAGGTGATCGAAGAAATGGGAATGGAGCTGGTGGTGAGTTCGCCGACAACTGAAGGGAGCCATCTCCGCCAGTCACACATGTGCGCATCAAATCGTGTTTTCAGCCAATCCCAACGAGCATCATCTTTTATTCTGGCCAATCATTGTCACATAGCTGTAAGAAGGTCGCAATTCTTTGTCCGCCACGGTACTACTCGCGAATAGGTACGCGTGTATCCAACTGCAACTCGGGTGGGTCTTTGAGGGAGACCCTAGAGCTTGGACGCGAGCAGCATGGGCGGTCGCTTGTGCTTGTAGCACCAGAGCACGAACTGCCCGGCCTTGGAGTCGCGCAGCCGCTCCAGCCGCTCGCGGAACACGCGGTCTCGAACGGCGCCGACCGAGAAGTAGGGCGCCAGGAACGCGTGCTCGGGTGGGAGCAGCAGCAGCGCGACGTGTGCGCAGAAGGAGATGTCGGCGGCCGAGAACGAGTCGCCGCTGAGGAAGCGCGAGCCAATCGGAGCGTCGCCGAGCCGCTCTTCCGCCTCCTTGACCAACCGCTCGACCTTGGCCCAGGACTTCTCGGCGCCTCGCTCGTTGATGTTCAACGCGCGCATTAGCATCGCCTTGAGTATGGGGAACAGGAGCCACGTGATGAAGTACTGAATGCGCCCCAGCGACGCGACCAACACGTTGCGAGCCGCGCTAGTGTCCTGAAACACGATGTGGTAGGCTGGAGGCACGACGAAAAGCTCGTTAGGTGTTGACTTTCGGACGTCAGATTCCACTTCTTTATGCAGGGAACGCACCGCATCGCCGAGCGTGCGGCCCCAACTCCGTGTCGTAGTAGAGCTCGAGCTGCTTGGTGTCCTCATTCGGGTACAAGTCCGGCTTCTTCTGCGCGCAGTAGGTGAGGATATCACTGCTGTCCGTGAGCACCGCGCCTTTAGGCGACGAGAGCGCGAGCACCGGCACGCTGCGACCGCCCTTGGGCTTGGTGGACAGGTACACGAACAGCGGCGCCCACTTCTCCTCGTGGAACGCGACGCCCGCGAGCTGCAGCGCCCACCGCGCCTTCTCCACATAGTTGGACGCCGGGATCGACACGAGCGTCGCCGCTGCGTCCGACATGGCGACTGCAATCGACTACTGTATACTAGACTCGAGCGTTCCGCCGTTGAGATACTTGAGGAATGGACGTGGCGGCGGGAGGGATCCCTCCCGCCGCCTTCCCGCTGCGGGACTGCCAGTGCCACGTCCTGGACGTCGTTCATTCCTCAACGTCTCCACTAGCGACCGCTGGGCTTCGTCAACATCCACTTCGAAGTGTATCAGGCCGGCATGTCAGGTCGGAGTTATCAATTCATTTTTGAATTGAACATGCTCAAGTTGAAATGCATGAAAAGCTCTGTGGGAATTAATCACTACGGTAGGGTCAAGTGTCTGCCTACCTGCAAATACAATGAAATGGTGTAACGAATGTCCGAGCGCTTGCTCTCCCTTCCGTACGATGCATGAGCGCCGCTACATGGACCCCTTGCGGTGGAACGAGCCCCGCGGCTGGCGCTCGTTGCTGTCGACGTTCTCGGACTCGGCCTCGATCGTCGAGACCTGAACCGAGTCGAGGGGGACAGAGGGCGAGGCAACCTCGCCGAGATCGGCCGACACGTCGATGCCGTAGAAGTCGTAGATGGTCTTGGCGTTGACGGTCACGTCCTTGTGGTTGATGTCCTTCAGGTACGCGTCCTGCGTGAACCAGAAGAGCGGCACCACGTACAGCGCCGTGAACACGTCCAGCGTGTAGTGCTTGCGCGACGCGATGATGAGGAACACGATCGCGATTTGGATGCAGATCATGAAGGCGACGCCGAACTTGTTGGGCCAGTACTTCCACACGCCGAGGATGAAGGACAGCGTGTAAATGGTGTGCGAGCTGAACATGAGGTCGCCGCACTCTGTCATAACACAAAAGACGGCCACAGTTAGACGGCGTCCTCCAACCCGAGCAATGCAGTCTTATAGCACACGCCGACGCACTGTTGAGCGAGTTCATGTTGGTGAAGAAATCGCCGATGCTCGGGGGATTAAAGTCCGGGTTGTCCACGACGCACGGCACCAGGTCGTCCGGGCTCTCGGCCACACAGGTCTCGTTGAACTTGAGCTCGCAGTGGTCGGCCGGCCCCGGCAGCGGCGTCACCAGGAAGGAAATGATGCGGAACACGAGGCAGATGCTGATGTGCAGCAGCAGGCGCTTGCCCACGATCACAATGTAGCGCGGGCGCTGCGGGTCCTGCTTCAGGATCGCGATCGTCACGATCAGCAGCAGCGCCGGCGCAAAGATGCAGGCGAATACCAGGACGTCGGAGACCGACGCCGCCGTGCCTCTGTTTCGGGAACGAGAGTGGAGCGAGATGAAGAAGCGTCAGTCTCGACTAGCTCTTCGCTACAAGCTAACACCATGTGACAGGCCGTAGGACCAAACGTACGTGAGCTCGGGCATGATGGCGTAGCCAACGTCGTGCAGCGTGAAGCGCTGCTGGACCGACAGCACGTGGCCCTGAATGTAGTAGGCCCAGTTGGTGAAGATGCCGTGGATGTCTACACGGTTGAGCCAGAGTCGCTACCGCATTAGCACCCAAGAAACCGCCGCGTGTCCGCAACAAAAGAGGAGACGTACACTGCATGATCACGCAGGGCAGCAGCACCTTCCACTCCTTGACTACAAGCTGCAGCTCGATCTTGATGTGCGCGAGGATGTTGCTCCAGCTCCGGAGCTGGTACCGCTTCCACGGTGACGCCATGTTGACCAGCTGTCTGCGTCGACTAATTAGTCGCTCTAATACTCTGAGCCGCGGCGGTGGGGGGGGGGCGCCAATTCTGACGCCTTGAGGCACCGAGGACGCGTCGCTCTCTGCACCGCTGTGAAGTATTGACGACGGCGAAAGGGAAGTGGCGGCCGCGCGAAAGTTCCAGGAGCTTCGCCATCTCTTCACACCAAGGAACATAGTCTGTTCCCACTTTCCATTTCGATTATCGATGATTACGGCGCAGCGTCGATTGAAACTCGCGATAATAAATACGCCTTTTCAACATGAAGTAGTATTCAAGAGAACATTCTCTTGGAAAACGATACTAATGGTGACCTGTAATAATGAATACTCTTTGGTAATTGTCATGGTGGTACGGAGAGCAAAAACCCATTTCGAAGTGTCGCAAATACGCGCAACCCATCCGAAAACCGTTTTGAGCTTGGAAGATGCTGGCAACGTTGTGCTATTGGGTTTTTCACCTGTATTTCCAGTTGATGCCAAAGACAATGAGCCCCACTGAGACTTGCATGCACGCCGTTCTCAGTCTACAAAATAGCGTTCATTTGGTTGGTGGTACATGGTCTTCGGAGGCGCTCCTATCGAGCTCTCGACTCATGTCTGCTCCATGATCCCTACATGGAGGCCTTGCGCTGGAACGAAGTCGTCGGCTGCTGGATGCCGTCGCTGTCGCCCGTGAGGCTGTCTTCCTCCACCTCCACTTGAACGTCTTCCAAGGGCATCGCGACGGCCGAAGTCTCTCCGAGGTCCTCCGAGATGTCGACCCCGTAGTACTCGAAGATCGTCTTGGCCGACACCTTGACGTCCTTGTTGTTGATGTCCTTCAGGTACGCGTCCTGCGTGAACCAGAAGAGCGGCACGATGTACAGCGCCGAGAAGACGTCCAGCGTGTAGTGCTTGCGCGAGGCCACGATCAAGAACGCGATGGCGATCTGGATGCAGATCATGAGCGTGATGCCGTACTTGTTGGGCCAGTACTTCCACACGCCGAGGATGAACGACATGGTGTAGATGGTGTGCGAGCTGAACATGAGGTCACCGCACCCTGAAACAGACAATAACATAGCATGACCAGTTAGATCGCCACAGTGAGCGTGTCAAACCAGAGTGGCTGGGCTTGAAACGCACCGTTGAGCGAGTCCATGTTGGTGAAGAACTCGCCGGTCGTCGGCGGGTTAAAGTCCGGGTTGTCCACGACACACGGCACCGTGTCGTCCGGGTTCAGAGCGACGCAAGTCTCGTTGAACTTGAGCTCACAGTGCGCGGCGGGCGACGGCAGCGCCGTGACCAGGAACGAGATGATGCGGAACACAAGGCAGATGCTGATATGAAGCAGCAGGCGCTTGCCCACGATCACAATGTACCGCGGCTTCTCCGGGTTGGTGCGGAAGACCGCGATCGACACGAGCAACAGCAGCGCGGGCGCGAACACGCCGGCGAACACGAGGATGTCGGACGCCGATGCCGCTGAACCACTGTGTACATCAGGCCAGAGGACAGGAGTCAGTCGACACACTAGCAGAGATGATATTGACAGCTAACGTACGTAAGCTCGGGCATGATCTCGTAGCCGACGTCGTGTAGCGTGTAGCGCTGCTCCACCGACAGGACGTTGCCCTGGATCCAGTACGCGAGGTTGTGGAACACTCCGTGCACGTCTGTTGGAACAAAACACACGACTCAACAGTCAGACTACACGCCCATTTACCCACACGAACACTCGGAGCACGCACACTGCATGATGACGCAGGGCAGGATGACCATCCACTCCTTCTTGAGCAACTGCAGCTCGATCTTGATGTACGTCTGCATGTTGGCCCAGCTCCGCAGCTGGAAGCGCTTCCAGGGCGCCGACATGGTGTCCGGTTGGTGATACGACGGAGACGCGGGGAGCGGCCGCAGCTTTCAGCACTGGCGGCGTCTAACGAACGACGGAGGAGATGGCCAGCAAGTCGGCGGCAGTCGCTTCGCGTCGCCCCTTCCGCGCAAACCGTAAAGTGTAATGCGCGGTCTTTCCATCGGTGGTGGCCCACAGCGAATAGAGCGAGCGAGAGTCCCCTAGCCCAGCCGGCGTAAACGAACTGTAATCAAGTATATATTTAGATAAATACTGAATTGTTACTTCAAATTGATGTATAAAGTAATCTACCAAAAACAATATATAGCGTAATTTAATATATAATGTACTGCCTCGTGTCCCACCGACGCGGGATAAGTTTGAAAAAATCCAGAATGAGGGGTCGAAGTGGGTTCGGTCTCCAGGAATAGGTGGGTCTTATCCGCCCCATTTTCAAAAACACGCGTACCATTCCGTGGGTTATTTCTGGATGTGCTCAAACACCCAGCGCTTTGAGGGTGGGTTGATCGCCGTCGCCACGTCGTGAGAGCTGTGACAGGTGAGCGAAAGCACCGTAATCATCGACTGAACCACACATTCTGCGACGTCAGGCCGTCGATTCGTATTTCAGTACGTCGCCAAATTTTGGTCAATCAACATGCAAAATGGAGGTGGTGGCTTGCTGACGGCTTGTGATGACCCCGTGCTAACTTCGCCCTGCGAAGCCCGCCGCATTCGGATAAAGATGGAAATGATCCGAACGCCATGGTGCGAGTGCCTTGCGGGCAGGATTATGGCACCTGCGCTATGGATACGCTGGTCGCCGGGCAACTTCAAGATACGCGGGTTCATCGCGCGCGTTTTAGACTGCCACTACTGCAACGTGGCCTTGGCCGTTGTTTAACGCGCGGGCCCAACGTCATTCGTTCCGTTGGTGAGCTCGGAACTCATGTGCCGTTAGACTTATTTTCTTCCGCCTGTGACTAATACTGTTATTAATGGAGCTATTTTTGCGCTGTCGATGCGTTTAGCTCTTTCGGCTACTTCAGCTAATAGTGCAGCAACAATCCGCACTCCACTCTCGCTGGTGCTAAATTAGGATTTCCCGAAGCAAAACGAAGGGGCTGGAGAGAGCACAGCACGCTAACCGTGTGCACCGCAACAGCTCTTCGGTCGCACCGTTGCCGATCCCATACGGCAGCGCCTCGCGTTGCATCGGCGACACCGTGACCATGTCGAAGCACCTTGCAGACGAGCACGACGGAGGCAGCGAAGAGGAAGAACGCGATGCCCATCTTCGCCTCGCACAACGACACCACAAGATCCAAGCCGGCAACTTCCGATGGCCGTGCACCTTTGAGCCCGAGTTCCCCCACCCTGGTCGCGTCGGCCAAGTTGCGGTATACTTCATCACGACGGGAGTGCTGGGCAAGGAGAGCCGCGTCACGTGTCAGCTGCCAGCTCATGGCTGGTCTATGCCGGAAACACCAACCGTGGTTCTGCGGCTACTCGACAGCGGCGCGTACCTCCCGCTCAAGGCAACCTGGACCTTGTCGTCTCGAGTGCTCGAGCTCACGACTCCAGCGGATCGCAGTATCCCTAGCGGAACCGGCGTCGCCGTGCTTGTCTCTGGCGTCATGACCCCCGAACACGCCATGCCTCAGGCTGAAGTGACCGTCAAGGCGTTTGAGAAGCTGGTCGTGCGCAACACAGTGCCAGCATCCACTCGCGGCGGCCAGATCATCGACGGCCCGAACGCGTTTACGCTTCCAAAGATCGTGCCGGGCCAGATCGGAGGCACCAAGCGCTGGCAGCCGTTCAGCTGCTGTCCCAGCGCCGTCTCGAACGTCTCCATCAGCTTCACTGTCGGTGGAAAAGTGCCGCCGGGAGGCAAAGTCCGCGTGGAACTCCCTAATGATGGCTGGGACATGGACGAGTCTCCGATAGTGAAGATGAACGCATTGCGCAACGCCAGCACAGCGCTTACAGCGACGTGGGACCGCGATCAGCACGTTCTAGAAGTTGCGCTCACCGACTCGATTGGTACCAACTCGTCTGTGGCGCTCACAGTTGAGAGCGTCAAGAACCCAGACAAAGAGACTATGCACGTCGGGCGTGGATCTTCAGTGTCTGCAGGTTGACTCACGACGCTCTCCTCAAGCGGTGGTGTCATCGATGGGCCGAGCAAGATCGAGATTGCGCCCATCAGTCAACTCCGCGAGTGTGACTTCAACCTGATCGCGTCGGAATTCGACAAGGAGCAGACTGTTCATGGTCAAGCTGGGGCAGTTCCGGTCTCGGTATTGCCCAATTTGCTGCGCCGCACTGGTCTAACGCTGTCAGACGAGATGTACCAGAGGCTCGTAGTTGGAGCGTTGCCACCCCGATTTGAGCTCGAGACTCCACGAGTTCAGCAAGGCGACGGCGAGAGCAACAGCGAGCCTCAGACGCAAGTTAGCGCTCCAAGTCCAGAACCGACAGGCAGCGAACCGTTCGTGCTGAACAAGGAGTGGATCCTCAAACAGGAGGTGCTGACGATCTTCGCTGGCGTGTACGCGCCTGCGTACAAGTACGGCCAGGAGCTTCGGCTGGCGTGCGGACGAGGACAAACCGAGCAAGTAAGGGAGCTGTTAAGTCGTGGCTGTGACCCTAACGGCACTGACGGCTCGGGGTGGTCGGCTCTGCACTACGTCGCCGAGTACGGGCAGCTGGCCGTGGTCGACCTCCTCGCAAGCTCATCGTCCTCCAATTTCACAGAGAGCGACGCAAACGGCACTTCGCTGCTGTCACCATCGCTGCAAATCAACGCGCGAGACGCCTACGGTTGGACCGCATTGCTGTGTGCGGCTGCGAATGGTCATACCACCGTGGTTGAGCGACTGGTTGCACTCGGCGCGGATCTCGCACTGACCACCACCGACGGCCGCTCCGCCTTGCACTGGGCGTGCATTCGCGGCATGACGGAGGCTGCCACCGCGCTGATCGCCGCCGGTGCAGACGTCCAAGCTCGCGATCGAAGCGGATGGACGCCGCTCCACTGCGCGAACCTGCACGGTAACGCCGCCTGCGTCAGCGCGCTACTCGAGCGCGGCGCGAGCGAAGACGTCAAGGACAAGCTCCAATATCCCCCGAGCTATTACGACGGGGCCCTTCCAGCGTGTAGTTAGCTGCATAACCATCAGCAAGGCAATGACCACTGTACACACCTGTGCTGTACATACTGTGCGGCGAGCCGTACGGGCAACTTCAACTTGAGGTCGGGTCCGCGTCCGACATCCCAGTCTGCCCCTCTTTACTCAGATATCTGATCCACTCTGATTCGATATACTATTCGTCGAAAGTTTTGCCCTTGAAGCTCCATCATTGGTCAAAACCCACGAGCTAGATGTCGTTTGCGCAATTGTGAGATCCATTTCGTGGAGCTCCGATGTACCGGGCGCATGTCTATTCCCACAGCTCCTTCCATTGACACCGGCACGGGGCTTCTCCGAAGCACCGCACCACTCGCGCTTTGTCCGCCTCTCCTCGTAGCCCCGAAGCAGCCACAGCACTCGAAACAAGTCCTAGCATGCCGTCCTCCGTGGGCGCCAAGGTCCTGGCGGAGGTCTACCGCCTGCACCACATCCCGCTGCCGCCCATCACGCTGCAGGCGCTGCTCAAGCGCGGCCCGCGGTTCGCGCCGGGCGTCGTCGAGCGCCTGCAGAACAACCCGGCCGAGCTGCAACAGGTGCGATCTCTCCTGCCATTAGGCGAGTGCTGATAGATTGATGCCCCCGTTCTCACGCGTGGGTCATGGGCGTTTGGCAGTGGCGGGAGGCGAACGCGCCACAGATCGTCACGTCGGCGCAGCTGCTGCACCGCGAGGTGCCGATCCGCCTCGCGCGCCGCATCGTGGACCTGGAGAACCTGCCGGACGACCTGCCGGACGCGCCGTCCGTGCTGGAGATGCGCCGCCTGCTGCTGCACAGCTTTGAGACGCTCACGAGCTTCCCGCTGCCGCACAACCTCGAGATGGAGCGCGAGTTCGTGGAGCTGCACCGCCAGCTGCGCGTGGAGCACGCCGACATGCACGGCAGCATCTCGGCCGCCATCAAGGACCTCGACTACGAGCCCGAGGGGCTGAGTGAGTCACTCGACAACTTCTACAACTCGCGCATCGGCATCCGCATGCTTCTGGACCAGCACGTCGCGGCGCAGACGCCCGTCCCTGGCTTCACGGGCATCGTGGCGGACAAGAGCTCGCCCGTCAAGATCGCGCAGAACATCATCGCCACGGCGAGCCCGCTCTGGCAGCAGAGTCTGGGCAGCGCCAAGCTGCCCGAGTTCCAGGTCACGGGCGACCCGGAGGCCGGCTACCGCTACATCCCGCAGCACATCGAGATCATCCTCACCGAGGTGTTCAAGAACGCCGTGATCAACAGTCTCAACGCGCCGAATGCGAAGAGCGGCAAGACGCCGCCGCCCGTTTCGGTGCTCGTCTCGGGAGGCGCCCACGGCGTCTGCATCAAGGTGTCGGACGTCGGCGGCGGCATGACGCGCGACGAGGCCAACGCGCGCTTCTCGTACTACCAGAGCGCCGCGTCGACGCTGTCTGGCAAGACGAACGCGTACGACCCCGTGTCGAGCGTGCTCGAGAGCCGCGCGGGCGGACTCGACTTCGCCGACTCGTTCGGCCTCCGGATCGCTTCGCTGTACGCCAACTACTTCGGCGGCGCGCTGTCGCTCATGCCCATGGAGGGCCACGGCGTGGACGCGTATATTTACACGAAGTGCCTCACCGGCGCGTCCGAGGTCAAGTAGGACTGACTGCGAGCGAGGACGCCGTGCGGACACTGTGAAAGTATTTGCTGGATAGCTACCACGTTCACAGGGCGGTCTCCTTGTCGGATGCTTCACGCGGCGGTAAGCCCCTCGCGGATAATGCACGTCGAGGCCCGTGATACCCTGTGCGCACATAAGATTGTTACAAGAAGTATACGCCGTCTGAAAGGAGGACCGGTACTGGAAGTTGTTCACTTTTATAAATGGACAAACGTGTGCGTACGCCTGAAAATTGCCAACACGGCATGTCTTCAAATTGTTGGACGCGCCGACGCAACGCTGCTGGGCGGTACGTCAGGCTTCCTGACCTCGTAAGGCTCGCCTCCGCGGGCAGCACAGATCGTCGCCAAGAGGTTCCGTGGCCGTGTTGCTCGGTCCCCCTGGTGCTGAGATGCTCCAGCTTCGGTGACTCTTATGTCCCCAGCGCCAGCACGACTCACCCAGGTATTTTTCGTGTCGGAACCATCTTTACCCGATGAAAAGAACGGATGCTGGGATGGTCTGTGCGTTGCTGGCAGCTTTTGCCGGGCCAGATCGAGGTTTCAGAGTCGCAGGAGCAGCCAAAGTGCAACGATCGTCGAGTGAACAAGCGATCCGATGCCCTCAGAGCGGACAAAACGTGCGCCAACGAAGAAGAAGCGTTGCGCTCCGTGTTACTAGACGCCGGCGTATCGCCTGAGCTGGTCAGCCAGGTCCTCGCAAGCTACTCCGGCGCGGCTAAGCTTCTTCTAGGCGATGATGCCTCGAAGTGCAACGTGGCACCAGCCACTGCTGGGTCCATGAAATTGCCGACTAGGTCAGACGACTCGCCACCGATGCCAGAAACAACGTCGACATGGGTCCCAACTGCCTCACTGACGGCTGACAGCACCAGTAGCCATGAGTTCTCGCCTCGAGATGATATCGTTCAGCTGGTGTCGCCGTTCGATACGGCCATGAAGAAGTATGTTGATCGCAAGCGAGACGATAGCACTCTCTTCAGCCGTATCGTAAGCGACGACGCATCGACTAACCGCGACATGACAGTCTCGATACCCGTTGTGGGTGATGCTTGCGCCTCTGGCCGGAGTCCTAGCAGCGACGGCCAAGTCGTGGCGTATACATTTGGTGAGTACCTTGCGGACTGCATTCGAAGTAGCACCGACCCGGACATTCAAGTGCGGTCGATAGAAATCGCCGAGCAGTACGCGCTTGTGATCAAGGAGACCTGCGGCTCGATGGCGCTCTTTGAGGGCTGCGCTTCGCTGATCTGCCTTTCCCTCGAGCATTCGGTCAACCCGCGCGTATTCCGAGCAGCCAGTCAACTGGCGTGCACTCTGTTTGAAGCGATGGATGAGCTCGATCCATCAACCACGCCAGCACACTCAGCCCGAACGCTATCGCTTAATATCGTCAACGAGCTCCCTCGAGAGCACTGGGCGGCAGGTGTGGCGAAGTTGCTGGACGGGTTCCTCTCCAGCGACTGCTGTTGGTCTGCGTCGACAACCACTCAAGGATACAAGGCGCCTATGAGCAAGCCAAGGACGGTGAACCGGTACTTCCCGCAGTGGGTGCGTCTGCTTCTCCAACAAAGCGCAACCAAGCGAGCATTCGTCGTGGTTTGCTCCTCGACTGACAACGTGCGAGTCGACGCCAACATTGACTGCTCACTCTCTGCCGCTCTTACAAGCACAGCAAACAGGCTGCGCCTGTTTCGGTTACTGCTGTCTACTGGAATGGATCGGAGCGCTCTTCCTGCCGATATACGCGAGCGGATTACTGCGTTCTGTGGGGTTTTCGTTCAAGATTCGAGACGTATCGAGTTGGTCTCGGTGGCTAGTACGCTTTCCCGTCTCGCGCACGAGTGCTTGGAGCTACTCAAGTACCAATCTAACCCAGCCATCGGGAACAGCAACTCTAACGCGAAGAAGCGAGTGCGAATTGGGCTAACGAGGGCGGGTACAACGTCAAGCATCTCAGGGTATGTCCACCTCCCGCTCTTTCGAAAGCATCCGCTGAATGCCGTGGCTGAAGACCAGATTTCCGACCAACTTCGACGGTACTACGACTCTCACCCGAGGCCGCATGCGCTTTATCGCCATAACTTTGAGCGGTGCGACGCAGTGGATGTGCATCCAGGGGAAGTGACGAACTTCACGAAGGGGAATATCCACTTCCGCGGCGTCATTGAAGCCCGCGAGCCGTCGCAGTCGGAAGCATCGTTCCACGACCGACTTGCCCAGCAAACTCGTCCGTTCGTGTTTGATTTGGCGACCGGCAGTCCAACTCAAGATGGCAAGAGTGCTCGACGTGAGCCAGCAAGCGCCAAGGCAGTCGAGTCGCCATTTTCAGTGCTTCGAGGGACGATGGAACGGCGAGATGCAATGCCGAGGATCGGCCAAGGCAGTGCCAGCCCTCGGACCAGTAGTCGATTGCCAGATATCGGCCATCAGTCAGCTTCCACACGTCGGGGGAGCAGAGATGTGGTTGCAGCAGATAGCCTGGCTCAAGCATCGTCTCCACGCGTATTCCCGGTATCACCGGAGGATGCTTCTCGCCTCCCGCTACTATCCGTCCCTGCTTCTTCGTCGCTGTTGTCCACCGAGACGACTGCAACTTCTCAGACAGCAGCAGCAGTACTAGCACGCAAACCATCGACGGCACAAATGGCTGAAGCGGTCTCCAGACAAACGCAAGCAAGTCGAGCGCCGCCGCGAATAGCCCCAGCTGAGCGGCAAGTAGGTTCGCCCGACAAGGACGCGTGCTCGCTACAGTAGCCATTGGTATGAAAGTCTTAAGCCGTGTCGAAGAGCAGCATTGGGTCGTTCCAGACAAAGCGGATCACTTGATGCTGCATTGCACGTCAACATTATAATTACTCGCGGTGTGTCGTTGCTCCCATTGCTGGTTTGAATTGCAATGCTTTTGGGTCTCCTTCTTCACACTAGACACGATGCGTCCGTCGTCCGAGTTGCCCAAGACGTAGCGACTAAACTTCGTCCACGCTGCCCGAATACCCCGCGAAGATGTCTTTCTGCTCCTCCGCCCTGGCCTTTGAGCCAGGTTGTCCTGTTCCAGCCACCCACAGCCTCGAAAAATTAGCACCAGCTAGAGCGATTCGACACAGCGAATCTGTTAAGACTCACCGCTCGCCTTCTTGCCCTGCGAAGGCTGGAATGAGTAGTGTGGAGGGCTCGGCGGGGGCTGGGTCGCATGTCGGCGAGGCATTGGCGGCTGCTCGAAAGGCGTGCGCTCGAACTCCCTCTCCATGCCTTCAAACAGATTCGAGTCGCCGCCGCCAAACAGGCTGCCGCCAAAGAAGCCTATCGCAGTGGCACAATCCAGCGTCAACTCCCTGTCGATGGGAGGCACACAGTGCATGAAGGTCGACGCAGCACACTTGCCTTCAAAGGGACGCAGCATTTCCTGGCGTAGAAAGTCGAACGGGCTCATCTGCGCCTCAAAGTCGTCCTCCCTGCTCGCGATCAACACGAATAGACGTCAACGACTGTCCGATATCGGGTGTTGCCAGTCTGTAAGGTAAACACGTACCTTTGGCTGAAGGGATTGAAGAAGAAGCTGCCAAAGTCGCCGTCCCTGCAACCACGTAACAAAAGAAGGCGTGCCGTCAGTGCTACAGCACTTGCCAATCCACAGAGCAGCACATTCCGACCCACCCTTTGCGCGGGTCCATCCGCTCGCGGTTGAAAAAGTCACCAGGCGTCAGCTCGTCGCCACCGGCGTGCTCGTCCTCCGTCACCTCCTTCCGGTTGGAGATCAGCTCCTGCCAGTCCAAGATACGCAGCGCTCCGACGGTGAGAAGGAGAATCGTTAAGTCTTCTCTGGCCACGACGCACCTTGCGCTCGCCGGGGCACTGGCGGAAGATCTTCTTGATGGTCTCGCACTTGCTGTCGCCGTTGACGGAGCGGCACGACTGCGATAGCGCCGTCGAGTAGAAGCAGCCTGCGGTTGCACCCATAACGACACGCGATCAATCAATCGAGCACACTCTTTCGAACCTGCAGCTCAACTCACGAGGCGAAGTGCGCACCTGGGTGCTCCTGCCGGTCCCTCTGGATCAGCTCCTGCTCCTCCGCGCTCAGCGTCGGCATCCTGGTCGGTCGTTAGTGGGTTCCCAGGTCGGTCGCGTCCTCCGATCGGTGTAATGGAACGCGCGGAGGTGTCGATCGACCGCGTTCGTCGTTGCGCTTGTCGCGTTTTAGCGCTTTTCTCGAACGCGAAGGTGTCCGTTGTGTGGTCCACGCCATCAGTTGATTGCAGTACCTTACATACTTGGATCAGAAGACGGCGCACTAATCAATTAATACATACATTCAGGGCAAACTTCAAGATCGGAGTGAATGCGGATAGCGACAACCACTCGCGCTGTCTGACGCGTCAGCTCATGAACGTCCGCGTGGCCCACTGCGGGGGCGACATGCGCGGCAGCTTGCGCTCGAACTCCGCGTCCGTCAAGCGCGAATCGATCGGCGTCACGAACTCGTAGCTGCTGAACAGCGGGCCGGCGTA
>JAADYG010000461.1:0-25731 GCA_023338115.1 Phytopythium boreale
TATGTACTTGAAAATGTACTGAAACGACGGTTGGCAAGTTTGTATGGGAAAGTCAAGTGAGTTGGGAACCTCCTGCCCCCCGGTCGTGTGGCCGGAACCTCCGGGCACTTTTATATAGCGCTTAACTATGGAAAAGAGAATCTCCTTGGTGGCGGCCGACCGGCGTACATTTTATATAGCGCTTAAGTATCGGGGAGGTGCCTGTTTAGGGACCCTAAACCCTAAACACCTTCTGAGTTTTGCCCTCCAAAACTACCGCATTCTATTCGCAATTGTATTAAGTTTTGTATGGTGGTACATCGGCACAGTACTGTAGTTGGCAGTTTTACATACCAGCGGCAGTGCACTTACGCTAGAGAAAAAAGTTATCTCAGCGATAAATCGCTTGCAGCTGAGGGTTTTTCAGCCAGGACATGTACTGGAAGCACGCATATTGCTATAGAAATGTCAAAAAAAATTAACATGGCAACCCAACCCGAGCGTTGATGCAGAAATTTAGATCGGGTAGTATGGGCGTGAAAAACGATAAGTGCGGCGGGAACAAAGAAAAAAATGAAAAAGAGTTTGTGCGTGAATATTTGCGGGATACTGTACAGATCACATGTGGACCATACAATTTTCAAGTATCTCTCTCTGCACAACCTGCGATGGTCGCACAAATTGCGGAGACGATTTTCTCGTCTCCGCAATTTGTGCGAGATTTGTGCGGTCCTACCCGTAAATTTGCGAGCGAAATGTGTCGGACTTCGTTTTTGCTTTGCGTGGGTTTTGGTTCCGATGTTATATTTGCCACTAATGTCAAAATTATAACTTGTATCTCTACGAACTTCGATATTCATCTAAAAAAGTGATATGTCTATCCTTTGACCAACCGTCCCCGCTTCTGGGACCGTCGACTAGGGTTGTGTGTGCAAATGTGCTGTCATAAATTCAAAGAGGATCATCATCACGATTGCTAGCACGACCATTCTTGCTCGATGCATGGTTAGTAGGGGGACTGAATGTTAAAACATCAAATAACTCAAAGCAGTGGTTGCGGCTGCGTCCGTTCTCTGTTCCTCTACTCGCTTCCTGACGACCGGGACAGGATAAGAAACTCCCCAAGTGTACTGAGTATGTACCCTAAAATGTCCACGATGTCTCAGGAAACAGCCACCTCGTCTATTTTTCCGAGCGGGTCGGTCCAGGAGCGCACTTCGACTTGCGCCGCTCGATCGAACCGTCGGGATCCCCAGGCGACCGACTCGCGCGCAGCATCGCTCTCTTTCTGTATATAGCATACGCCGCCGCTTCCGTTCGACCACCAAGCCCCCGGTAAACCCGCCATGACGGAGCCTGACGCGTTGGAGCTGAAGCGGCAGGCGTTCGAGGGTGACGACGAGGAGCGCGAGCCGTCGTCCTCGTCGTCATCGCTGTCGTCTCTCTCGAGGAGCGTCCAGCCGGTCGTGACGCGCGGGCTCCAGCCGCCGAGAGCCGCGGGCGACGCCGCGGAGCAGCTCACGCCGCCGCCGTCCGCCAAGTGCCGCGAGAGCGTCAGCGCCGTGTTCAGCTTCGACGCAGGCGCCGGTTCGCGCCGCACGTCCGTCGCCTCCACGGACACGGCGCGCTCGTCGCCGATGGACAGCGGCGACAAACTGCCGGCGTCGTACTCGGCGCCGTCGACCACCGCGATCGCCCAGACGCCGCGCGGCCGGCCCGCCGTCGACGTCATCGCCACGTACATGAACACGACGGACCGCCGCACAGTAAAGTCGGAGCTCATGCGCGCGCACGCGCACTTTGCCTCGTCCAGCGGTGCGTTCTGCACGATCAAATGCTGCTTTCTTGTATGTTACAGAGGTGATTGATCCTGTCGACTCTATCTGTCGGGATGTACCGCGCAGGGGCGCCGCAGTCGCGCATCCGGGCGATGAGCAAGGAGGCCAGCGCCGAGTGGGGCTGGTTCGCGGATATTGACTCGAGCAGCGAGAGCTGGGGCGGCGACGGCTCGGCTCACTCGCTGCGCCGCCGCCTGAGCGCCGACCTCGGGCTCATCGACGTCGCGGACGCCGTCCACGTTCTCGGCGACGAGCAGACCAACACGCGGCACACGGCCGCGCACAAGACGTTCACGATCGTAACGGACGATGGCAACAGCAAGGTCGTGTCGGGGACGATCTCCATCCCCAAGTTCCGGATCGTCCAGTCGCGCTCGGGCTCGGACCGCCACGCTCAGTACCTGATCACGTTCCAGATGGGCAAGGAGCTGTACGCGGACTGGCGGCGCTACTCGGAGTTCGGGGAGCTCGCCAAGAAGCTGCCGGGCGAGGGGTACCCGCGGACTCAAGAAGCCTGGCGGAGCATCGACACGCGCTGGTTCAACCGGCTCGAGCCGTCCTACCTGCACCAGAAGTGCATCACGCTCGAGAACTTCATGCGCGAGCTCATGTACGAGTCAAACGAGCCGACGCAGCTCATCGACTTCCTAGGCGGCTACCTGGGCAAGGTGAACGCGCGGCCGACCGACCCGGTGGCCTTCCGCCCCGCCGCGCAGCTGCCGAAGGAGCTGCGGCCGCCGCAGCCGCCGCACGAGCGCGAGCTCTTCGAGAAGATGTGGGAGGAGAACTTCAAGCGCTCGCGCGTCGACTACAGCGGCATGGCGTCGAGGCCGAAGGCCTGAGTCGCAGACGCCGAGGCAGGTTTTAGGTTTTAGTAAGTATTATGCATGGGCGAGTCCTCCGCCGCTCTCGCTGCCTGGGTGGTGGCGCGACGCAGGCAGTGCTGAGGACTCGCGCCAAAGAGGCGACAGCGAATAAAACTCTGGCAGTGATGGTGAGTCGAGTGGGCTGCGAGTGTCTCTGCGCTCGAACGTCCACATTCATGTCGAGTCTGTGGCCTGGAGGGGCGGATACGACGGCTGATGGTGTTCGTGAAGGAACAGAGTGTGTGGACAGTTCATGCTCATACTGAACATCGATGAACCTTCCGTCACCGTCCACGTATCAGCGTCAAACCAGTGGAAGCGCAGCGAGCGAGTGAACGGCATCAGTGGATCAGGAAACTCATACTCGGGTCATGCGAGGTTGGGCGGGTACGAGCGGCGGTGTGCGCAACGTCAACCAAGGCAGCTTGAATGCGAACTTAGCGCCAGAGGAGTGACGACCGATGGTCTCGCATTTCGCAAGGTAATCTTCGCTTCAACGTGGGGCTGACGCACACTGCTGCGCCGTTAAGTGCGAACGGGCCACACCGGTACTTACGTCGGCGTACTTTAGCGGTAAAGGCCTGAACCGCAGCAAGCACCAGGTGCTATCAGACCAGTATACTGGTTTAAGACTGTTCCGCGCATGTGTTTGCGCTCCCTAACCGCGCTGGGATCACTTGGCTTCCGTCTGTTATTCTCTTGCTTTCAGTATGCTCCACGCTCCCGACCTTTCCCCACACATGGAGGCAACCGAAACGTTCCACCATACTCAACCGCTGTCTAAGGCTCCATGTACTGAAATTATCGTTTGTTCGCGGTCGAGTGATCCGTCGCCTGGTCGGTCGGTCAATCGAAACGCTGGCGCAATCTAACCTACAACAGTACATTCCCTCAACTATCCGGACCGATAGATAGATAGATATAGATACGTCAGCCGACGAGCTCCGCTCCTGGCGCCGCGGCAGTCGCGATTCTACAGCCTGGCGCGCAGTTCGCAGTTCGTTGACGGCGGCGGAGAAAGGAGAGCGAGCGCTACTGTATCGAATACACTACGTGCGCAGTGCACGCGACCGGTCGATGGACATGAACAACATCAAGAGCATGGCGAACCGCGCGGGCAACACGCTCGCGTTCGCGGGCGAGGCGGTGGCCAGCAAGGTCAAGAGCACGCAGGCGTTCCACTCGGCGGCGGTGGCGGCCAGCGCCGGCAAGGACAAGGTGGCCAGCACGCCGGCCTTCCAGGTCATGTCGAGCGCCGCCGCAGCCGGCAAGACCAAGGCCGCCAGCGCCGCGTCGGTGGCCGCGTTGGCGGCGTCCGCGGGCAAGGAGAAGGCTGCGAGCGCCGCGGGGCGCGCGGCGTCGGCGGCCAGCGCGGGCCGACTCAAGGCCGTGAGCGCGCTGGCAGTGGCCAAGACGCGGCTGGCGCGGCGAGGGAGCGCACCGGGCAGCCCGCCGGCCTCGGAGCTGCCGTCCGCCGAGAAGACGTTCTACAAGTACGAGATGTCGGAAGAGGAGAAGAAGAAGAAGCGCGCGCAGGCGCGGCGGCGCGCCGAGAAGAACGCCGCGGGCGTCGCGCCGTCGTCCTCACGAGGCAAGAGCAGCGGGAGGAGCGCCGACTCCTCCTCGAGTCGGTCCGGCGGCGACGCGGCCCCCAGCAGCGGCAGCAGCAAGACCGTCAGCACCAGCGGCAGCAGCAAAACCATCAGCACCAGCGGCAGCAGCAGCAAGACCATTAGCATTAGTAGCAAGAGCAAGAGCACCGCCGCCACAGGCAACAGCAGGCAGCCCAAGAGCAACCACCGCCAGCCGTCCAGTCGGTCCGGCAAGTCCAAGCCCGCTGCCCCGGCCAGCAACTCTCTCGGTGAAGTCGCCCTTTAGCTGGGATCGCGCGTCCTGGGGGACGCAGAGTGTCGTCCCTCGCTTGTGCCGTCACTATCACTATCTGTGCGTCTTGTGCTCCGCGTTGCCCACCTAAATAATAACGAAGGAATATAGTCATGCTTGACTCGAGCGAGGCGTTCGAGGCGTCTCGCAAACCGACCTCAAGCGACGGAGAACACGCTCTCGCGGACTGCCACGCAGGAAGGGAAATGAGACTGCATTGACTTCAGCCAGCACCCTCTGCGCAATGCAAAACGCATCTAACTCCCTCTCACCGTGTGCCCCCGCACCCCCGGACGCCGCTCCACCAAGGCTGCACTCGTCTACTTGGCCGGCCCTTCGCTGCCCATGCGCCTCCGCTTGTAGAACAGGATGTAGGCCGCGTTAGACTTGACCTGAGTCGGCATCACGGGCGACACGTGGCTGTCGTCGAACGAGTACCAGCCGGGGAACTTCTCGCCGTTGCCGTCCTGCCAGCTGCGCGCGAACGCCGTATAGTGGCCAAACGCCATGCTGCCGTAGTGGTTGCTCACCGCGTACAGGTCGTACACGAGCTCCCCGTCGCCAGCCTGCTGGAGGCAGAACGGCGCCATATCGAGGTCGGTCAGCGGGAAGTCGACGTACGCGTCCAGCTTGTCCCGCAGGATCTCGTTGCGGTACTCGAACCGCTTGAGCGACAGGATCATCACGTCCGGCAGCTTCCAGATCTCCATCGTTTTCCTGGCCTGGCGGTGCTCCTTACACTTGCTGCAGTACCACAGGTTCGCCTGGTCCAGCGTCTCCGGCTTGGTGAAGTCGCGGAAACAGTCGTCCAGCGTGATGCCGCCCTGGCTGGGCCGGCCCTGCTTCTGCGCGACGCTTTCGTCGCTCACGATGCGCTCGTAGTCCGGCCGGGGGGAGCCCGCCGACGACCGCAAGGCGGGCGACCACAGCAGCGACACGAACACGAGCCCGTCGGTCAGCTCCCCCGAGTTCATGCGCGCATAGTCGATGAACAGCGTTTCCTTGTCCGCGGGAATGGGCTCGTTCCGCAGGAACGCGCCGTCGCGATCCGCCAGGAACAGGCAGGGCGCCAGCGCATCGCTAGGGATCGTTAACTCCGACGTCTGCACCCACGTAACAACGAGCAAAGCGCGACATCCCAACTTCAAGTCAGCAAAACGACCACCACAGAGTCCGCAACAGCATTACGTCGGAACACCAACACAGCGACAGAGACATATACCTGTGCCACGTGCGTCGACAGCATCGCACTCCACTTCTCAAGCAGCCTGTCAAACACAATAAGGACAACACAAACAGTATACGCCATCAGCGCTCTGTCCACCGCCTCACAACTGCGATGCAGAGCCACGAGCGAGTGAAAACGTACGCGTGGCACGTAGTCTTGGCGTCGAAAGTGAAGAGAAGCGGGTCCCCGACCAAGTTGGCGTCGATCCGATGGTAGAGAAAGCCGTAGTGGGCAGGAGCACTCGGCCCCTCGCTTGGCGACTGCGACGGCTCACCCACTTCGTAGACCAGGATGCGGTCTTCGTCACGCAGCCGCACCAGTCGCTCCGAGTCGCTGAAGAAAATCGCACGAACAAAGAGCCATCAGTAAGTCCCAACGTTCCACGAACAACTCAGCCGCAACTCGTCCATCAACGTACCCAATCACGCGATACGTCATGGACTGGTAGATGTCGGCAGCCACCATGCGGCTCGGCGCAACGCCGCAGCGCTGGCTCAGCGCCTCCTTCAGGTTCAGAATGCTCCCCTTCTTCGAGATGTCGACGGCGTAGCGCGTCATGACGCCCTTGGTCGGCACGAAGATCACCTCCACCTTCCTCGTCTGCTGGATCGGCAGCTCGAGCTGGATGCAGTTGAACGGGTCAAACGTAATCGACACCTTGGCGCATATCGGGCACACGACCGTCGACTTGAACTGTCCTTGGACGTGGTCCACAAAGACACTGTCGTTGCGCAACAAATGGCGCTCCCACGCCTCCTTCGCGATGATAGCGTCGTCGGTAGAACCGTCTGACTCCTTCACCTCCGTGTACGGCTTGTGCTTGACGCGGTTCAAATCTTCGTGCAGACCGTCCAGAATGTACGCTAGCAGCTCCTGCGAGTCGTGCTGCTGGAAGCCCGAAAACTGCGGCGCGAACCGCCCGATGGCGCGCTTGAAGCTGGCCGGGTTCATGCTTGGCGTCGTGCCGAACCATAGCTCCTTCAGCAGGCTGTCGTATTCCATGGCCAGGTTGCCCCCCGTGCCGAGCGGGTTGTCCTTGTTGATATCCTTCAAGTACTCGTTACTCAGGAAGAACCGCGTGATGACGTCCGTGTGACTCAAGCACTGCAGCGCGGAGTTCATGAAGCACGTGTTGCCCAGGTTGCGCAGCCCCATCTTCCCTCGTCGCTCGCCATCGAGCCCCTCAAGGATTGTCGCCTCCTTCTCGTCGTCGGGGAGCGCCGATCGGCACGCAGCCTTGTGGTATTTCCAATGGGACGTCTGACACGCCGCTCCGCAGTACCAGATCATCTGGCAGCCACCGCACCTCTTCAACGTCGTCGTGGCGTTCCGGCATGCTCCACACACCTTTGGAACAGAGATCGAGGACGAGGCAGGGCTCGCGCGGCGCTGAGCGACCGCTTTCGTGGCCGCTTTGTTGGATTCAACGCCGTTTGCTCGCGAATTGGTGCCATTGGACGCCAGAGGCGCGCTCTCGTCTTCGTCCTGACTGGCGGCATCACTCTCAGATTGTTCCTGTGGTCGCAAGACACCAACACAATATCCGGTTAGATTGATTGCGGCTCACTCACCCAACATGGCCGTACGCGTCGTACAGGGTACACTTGGACGCGGTTGAACGTGTTTCCAAGCTTCGGATCGCCCGCTTGGACGACGAAGCGCGCGATGGTCGGCCCGCCGCCGTACCAGCAGACGAACGCGTCCCAGACCTCCTGCGGCACGAGCATGTAGTGGTAGTTCTCCTTGAGCTGCGGGCGCATCGGCCCGCCCATGAGCTCGTCCAGCTTCGACTCGTCCGAGACGTGGAGCAGCGGGAGGTTGTTGATGCGGCTCGGGGCCGGGTTCATCAGCTCGTTTACGTCCTCTGCACGGCAAGATAACGGCCGTCAGCAACGGCAACAGCCTCTAATGCCGGACAAACAGCGCGCAGCGTACCGTCCAGGTCGTCGTCGTAGTCCACGTACTGGCACCAGCGCTCCCACCACTTGGCCGGGATCACGAAGCGCTTGTCGCCCACTTGCAGCCCCTGTCGCGATCCCAGCAGCCCCTCCGTTAACACCCACCCACTCACACTACCGCCTGGATCTCGTTCGAGCGCCCTACCTGCTTGTCGGCCTGACGCATGAGCAACTTGACCATCGCCTTCTGCTTGGCCTTGGCGAAGGGCTTGACCGGGGCCGCCGTCGCGAAATCGTTGGCTCTGCGAGCCAGCCCGTTCGCCGCAGGAGACGGCGCTGGGGTCACCCCATTAGCCGACGGAGCCGCCGCCGGGTTCGTCCCATTCGTGGCGGCAGTACTGGCCGCTGCGGCCGCGGCCGCTTCGCGCTGCTTCTTGTGGGCCTTCTTGGCGCCGCCGGATCGCTTCTTCCCCTGCGAAATCGACGCCACCGACACACAGGGCACCACCAGACGTGAGACAAACGACCTGACAGCACGTTGGCGCGGTCACTGCGCCAGGAACGAGCATGCGGCGAGAACATTAAGCGGCCGAGACCTTGGCCATGTTCGCTGCCGGTGTTGTCCCTACGCCACGAGTCAATCTTTGGAAGAGCCAAGAGCACACGAGGGTACCCTCGGGTTACGTTGACCGTTGGACGAAAAACAACCTTGTTGTTGCTTAACAAACGCAAGTTGAACAAGGTGTGCAACAATTAACCGCTGTATAAAAAGTGAGAGACACCACGGTACGACTCCTGGTTTGGCCCGCAACAAGCGAAAAAGAGAAAGAAGCAGGCGGAAGCGGAAGCCGAGGCCGCGACCTGCGTCCTTCTCGCGCGTCTTCCTGCGTCTTTTCTGGCGCGCGACGGTCCGCACAGAGGCCGCGAGAGTAAAGCGCGGCGTGTAGTGAAGGCGGCGCGTCTGTCCCCGTCGCGAGGGCCTGCGTACCGGCAGAGATAGAGCGGGATGGCGACGCCGACCCTGGGGCGGGCGGTGAGCGCGCTGGTGCTCGCGGGCGCTGACGTGAGCGTCGTGAACCAGACGACGCTCTCGCTGTGGCACTTCCAGCAGCTGCTACGCCAGCTCGTGCCGGTGGAGACGCCGGCGAGCGAGCCCGACGAGCCGGAGGAGTCGAAAGGCGCGGAGGACAAGGAGAATCAGCAAGACACCGGCCGCGCGCGCGTCGTGGACAGCCGGCCGTCGGTCGGGATTGAGCTGGGCGAGGGCATGAACGTAGCTGCGATTCAGTGCGAGCCGACCGACGCAATCAATGGACACAACGGCGGGGACAAGAGCCTCCCGGTTGCGCCGATCACGGTCGGGCAGGCGGTGATGACGCCGGAGACCCAGGTGTCGGCCGTCTACAAGCGCTATCGCTGCGTCGTTTGCCTGGACACGTCGCCGTCCACGCTCTCGATCGACCCCGCCACTGGCCGAGTGTTTCTCGACCTGCTTTACGAATCCGTGGAGGTTTGTCATGGATCCTACGGTGTGATGGGTCGTCAACAGCGGAGGACTTGACTGATCGACTCTATGAGTGTGTGTGCGACTAGTTGTTCATCTGGAGCCTGTTGCGCCCAATGGAGGTCGGGGACGCCGCGTTTGTGCCCGAGCTTTTCGTGTCGGTGATCGCGCAAGGAGCACAGGTGGAGAGTCTCAGCGTCGTGATCCAAGGGTGCATCGTAACAAGTGCGAACGCGCACGCCTTCCTCGAGCTAGTGAAGGAGCGGCTGCGGCTGATCGAGGACGACTGGGCGTCCACCGCGCAGCACCAAGTCGATGCCGGCGATCAGTTTGCCGCGGGATTCACGCGGGCGAGTTTGGCGTGGATCCTGCAGAACGGCGCGTTCGCAGTCAACTCGCTACCGACGGAGGGAGCGCCGATCATCGCGGTCGTGACCGACGGCGTCGTGGACGCGCTTGATGCGTACTCGTACGACAATCTGCTCATGCAGCTGGTGCGCCACGACATCCAATGCCATTTCTTGCGGATCGGCAGTGGCGTCGACGACCCGAGCGCATCATTCGGGTACGTTCCCGACACGCTGCTCCTGCGGTTCATCGCGGATTCGTGCGACGGGAGTGTCGTCGACTACATTGCGCTCCACGATAGCTGCTTCGGAGAGCGCAGGGAGGACAGTTTGACGAAAATGACGGCGTTCCAGGAGAAGTTCTTCGTCCGCAAATCCAGGGTCCACGCCGTCTCCACGCCCGTGCTCAAGCTCGACGAGCTCGACTCCACCTCTTTCGATGGCAGAACGCTCCTTCCGTTGCGTCCGTATCGGATGTGGCGCGAAAAGGTCCACGAGTATCGGATCGTTGCCAATATCGACCGAATTGTGGAGGCGCGAATCCGGGAAGGGTTTGTCATAAACAAGGTGCACACCAAGACGTCCTCGATGGCGACAACGGCCAATGGCGCTGTCCCAGCTGAGGAAGGGACTGCACAAGTCACCAAGATCCTGATCGTGTTTCTGATTCAGTGGAAGCAAAACGTGTGGCTGGAGTACGTGGTATCGTCGACGAGCACGCCGAACGTGGTGTTGACGTCGAAAAGCGGCGCGAATGGATCCACCAACGCTCAAGGCGCAAAGGGCCGGGACGGTGGGGATCTGCTAGCAAGAAAAGCGAGCGGGATCTTGTCGAAAGAGCAGATGCGCACGAGCAAGTGGAGTGAGTGGTACGTGAAGATGAATGTCTTGGCGTACGCAGACTTCCTCCGGGCATTCGAGGACACAAGGCAGCGAGCTGGAGCGCGCAAAGACGCGGAGCATGAGGCCAGAGCGGTGACGCGTCCAGGCGTCAACCCGGTGGGATCTCCGTCTTTCCTTCACGACTTCATCCGCAATGTCCAAGACGTTGATCGAGTGTTGCTGCACTTACTGACGGCGACCGCAACCGCGAATTTGCCGGTTGAGACGACAAACCAGTTCTCCTTCGGCACCGCATCCCAATCTGCGACGTCAAGAACGGAACAGAGCAAGGAGAGCACGCACCCGGTGTTCAACATTATCGGTGAGCTGTCGACGGTGTTGTGGCATCGTTGGTTTTACGTGGAACGGTTCGAGCTCCTCTGTGTTGTCAAGACTGGAGGCTGCATGGATCTGTTCTATCGGGGCGACGACCACGCCGACGCGGCGAGACCAACCTCTCTTCACCCGCCGCGAGCCATTCAGCCGTCGCGGAACTTCCCGACGTCACACGCCGGAAATATCTATGGTGGAAGCTTCGGCATTGGCATGGACAAGCTGAAGGAGCCGTTGCTTACTGTGATGCTCAAGTGGTCGTCTCAGCGCCTATCGCGCGACTTGTTCTTGAGGTTCATTCCGTCACAGCTGAGCTCGGAGAGAACCCCAACTGGGAAGGGCAAGATCGGATCGTCGCCATCGACTATTGCGGGTGGGCGGCGGCGCCAGCGGGGATTGATGAGTGCGCTGGTCGGCGCTCAAGGACTCGGAGGGGACGAGTCAGAGGCCAAAAGCTCGCTTTGCTTTGTGCGCCTGGAGTTCAAGAACAAGACGCTGTGCGCATTTCACGTGGCGTTCTTTGCCGCGACGTCATCGATGCGGCGCTTCGTGATCCAAGAGCTCAAGAACGCCCTGTTCACGGGGATCAACGACATTGGGGTGGCGCCGCTCCCGACGAACCTGACGTTCTCATCCAACGAGCGGAGCCTTGTGCTTTGTCATCGCATGATGAGTCGTTGGCTTGTCACCCACGAGACGCTCTTGCTCTATGATCATGAACACGAGCCGTCGGAAGGAGCCGAGTTTAGCGTCCTCCCTGAGGCGTCGATCGCCAGCGCGTGCTGTGGCGGGAGCGAGCTGCAGCTTCGAAGCGTGTTTGGAGCCTACATGTGGCATTCCAGCTGGAAATGGCACATCGCGAACCCGGATGCGATGCTGCGCGTGATGCGCCGCCTTCACGAGTCTCGCATTCGAAGCGGGTTTTGGGTGCTGGACTGGAAAATGGTGGACGATGAGGATGGACAAAACGCGGGCGTCGAGAGCGTTATCTTCGGCCGGGAGATACTCATGGAAGACGCAGCGGGGCAGATCAAGCCGTCGCTGATGCAGTACGCTCTGCGGCGGCTGTCAAGCACGTGCTTGATGACGTCGTTCTGGATGGAGCCCCAGCAAGGCATCGTGCGAAGTCGCTTGTCTAGACAGCCTCCACGAAAAGACAAGTTCCACTGGAGCCTGAAGCAAGCAATTGGCCACGACACGCCGTTTGATGAGGTGGAATCGAGCCATAATGGTCGATCGAGTGGCGGCCCGTTCCTCAACGGTGGCCTGTCGTCTGCTGCTGGCAACCAGCGCAGCAGGTCTGCCGAGGACGAGCAGGGCTCCATGACTGAGGAAGACGTAAGCATCGACTGGGACGACTCTGCCTACCTGAGCGAGAACGACCTCCTGCTGGTGATTCGTGATTATGTGTTTAAGAGCGACGAGCATGTGCTGTCGTGCTTGTACACTTTTGACTCCATCATGAGCATGCGTCAGAGCGCGGACTTGGCGGGTCACGTCAGCAAGGGAGGCGAAGATATCATTGGGTCATCATGGCGTTTGGACAGCGAGTGGGCCGCAGCGAGCGATTTGCTGCTCCCGCCTTTCAGCACGGCGCGCTTGCTCGGTGCGTCCAAGAGAACCCAAGAACACTTCCTCATGTACTTGGAAGCGCCGCGACAATCGTCCAGCATCGTCGCAAAGCCTTCTGCGGACGATGGCACCGGTAGAAGACAAATGTCGCCAGCAAACGAGCATCTGTACTCGATGCTCGAGCGAACCCTTCGAGGATTGAGCGACTGCGAGGTATTGTGGACGGATTTGGACGGAACAAGCATCTCGGACGACGGGTTCACGCCCCAGCGCAACCAATCCTCTCATGCAGACTGGAACGAGAGAGGAATGAGCGGTCAGCTACCGTTGTGGCTAAAGCATCGCGTCCGATCGTCGCTTGAGCAAGATTTGGGGACCGACACGCTGAGCAAAGGCAAATGCTTTGCGAAAGAGGTCGGCGAGAACACGATCGTTCTCGCGTTCTTACCTTCCCTCGAGACCCTCCAAGTCAGGGCCAAGAAGGCGGAGTCGTCGGCTGGCGCTGGTAGCGGAATGAAGGCGAGCCCATTCAGCGAAGCGCGGCCATCACACCAAGGATCCGGTGGTGAAGCGCTGAAACAGTTTTCCGCTCTGACTGCGGAACAGAACCCGGAGACACGAGCGGCGCGGATGTCAGTCTCTGCAGATGACATTGTGCTGTACCAAGAGCGGCGACTTAGCTTTCGTGAAGGGTACAAATCGTGGCGGATGGGGCACTACCAAGGCTCGCGTGACGAGAAAAGGAGCATCGATCGCGCGTTTCCCAAGCCGCCACTGACGTCGACCCGCGACGATCACGCGTTTTGCGAAGAGATCGGTCGGCAGTCGGCTTACGGGTGCGACTTCCACGTCTTGATTGAAAGAATGGGCGGCGCTGCTGGGTCGGGGTTTTTCCAAGTCGCGTTCTACGAGTGCTCGCTCTCGCGGCTGTACGTGGACTCGATCGCGCAGAACGAGAGTACGAATCACCGCTTGAACCTCCCGCAGTTTATCGTGAAGCAGTTGTTCTTCTCGGACGCGCGAGCGAAGCCTAGAGAGGGGCGACCCGCCACTCCCACGGCTCGAACCTCTCGCAAGCGTCCCCATGGCCGTGCTGGAGGCAGTGGATCGACGTCTCCCACGCTTGACCTCGACAGCTCAGCAGCTACTCTAGCGGCAAGCCAGTTTCGCAAGAAGATTAAACGGGCGCACGAGCACAACTTCTCTCGCGGCGTGTACATTTCTCTCCGCGAAGGCGCAAAGGTCCAGCACAGCGATTTGATCCAAGCGCTGTCAAGCTGCATTGAAGTTCCAGTGGATGTCGACATCACGCTTCTGTATCGGATGATGGAAGTGGCCCTGCCGAACCGCCGGCCACTTTTGCCGACGATTCCGAAGGCGACTGAGGCGTTGAACGAGGAGCTGACAAAGTCGTTTGAGAAGATCTTCTCGAGTTGCTTTGTTCCTATCGAAGGAACCAAGTACTATTACTTCACGGGCAACGACAGCGCACTCAATGAAGATGGCTTGGACGGCGAGTTGGACCTTCAGGACCTGGTGGAGGATGCTGATCGCGAACACTCGTCGGATGAAGCGGGGGGCGTGAGTGCAGCCGGGGAGGGAATTGGCGTGGACGAAAGTCAAATTGATGGGATTGAAGCACTATCGTCTGGTCCGGGCGCTTCTGCAAAGCGGAGCCGGATGAGCGAACCTCTGCAGCAAGACGAAGAACCGGACGATGCGGTGGAAAGCTCCTTGCGCAGTGTTCGACGGCGCGTAACGATCAACGGATCCGTTTCCCCGCTTGACATGGCGGCGCTGAGCACCCACGCCGTGGTGGAAGAAGACGCCGAGTTCAACAAGGAGGTGGCAGTCGCAACGTCAAGCTTCTCCGTGCCGTTCTTCTTCCGATTCGAGTGTCGTATGCTGAGCTCACCTCGCGACGGCAAGCTTCCAGGTCAACTGTCGACGATTGATTCCGCAAACGGTGATGCTGTTCAGCGCAACCGAACGGTGTCGTACTCGGATCTGCGACGCGAGACGATGGCCAAGATCCAGAACTCCACATCGGCCGAGGCTCGCCAGGTCGCGTTTGAGGAGTACGTGGCGTCGCTTAAAGACGCGTACGAGGCTGACGGCAGCAAGGGCATCGCGGACGTCGCGGAGAGCGTCGGCAACTCATCAGGTCGTCGCATTGCGCTCCGGCTTATCACGATGACTCTGCCGAACGAGCGCGCTTTTGACGGAGACCTTCCGATGCACAAGATGCAGTTTGATATGGAAGGCAGCGGGGCGTCTGCGAGCTCGAGGTCGGCCACAATCAATGAGGTGTCGGCGCTGCATCACTTCCAGCGAGTGGTATTGAAGCGCGCGCGACAGGATATTAAGGAGTGGTGCAGCGTCCAGATGCTGTCCATGCTCAAGTCGACAGACAGGCTCACTCCGGCCGTTGGAAGCCTGGTGCAGCGTCTCTTTCAAGAATTGCCCGACCACTCTATCACCAAGGCAACGTACCCGCTTGACTTTGTGCCCGGCAGTCAAGACACCCCCATAAACGCTTTCGACCTGTTCAAGAGAGAGCTGGGGACGAGTGAGGCTCTCCATGTGCGCGAGTGCAATGGGCTGTACTTCGTGGTAAAGAAGACTGGGTCGACAGGGTCGTCGTGCAGAGACAAGGGGCGCGCCGAGGACGCAGATGACGCTGTCGGAGAGGCTGGCGCAGACTCCAGTGGGTACGAAATTCCCTATTGGGCGTTTTTTGTGCTGGAGAAGGACCAGGCAATGCTTTATCTGCACCACCCAGATCGTCTGTCGACGTCGAAAAGCGACTTTGATCGCTTGGCGGTGTTGACCCAGCTCCAGCTAGGGATAATGGCCGTCTGCAAGCGCGTGAACCAGTTTTTGCTGCTGTTTCAGCTTCATGAAACCCGCACGTGCAATGGGCTGCTGCTTCCTGCTGGTGAGGCATTGACATCAAGTCCGAGGTCGCCGAGAAGGAAAGACTCGTTTTCGAACTCGTTGGAGTACGACGATTGCCGCCAGTCTTTCTTCTGGCCTGGCCAGTTCGAGTGCGATCTCCAGTATTCCGCGTTCTTCCGCCTCCACGAGCGCTTGGCGTCGAACATGGCGATGAACGTGTTGTGTACCTCGGCGCTGGAGCAGTTCCAGGTGCACAATCGTCGGCACATGTTTGTGTACCGCGATCGCGATGGCCACGTGTTCTACATGAAGATCAGCGTCCAAAACCCGAAAGACGAGGCAACCAGTAACAGTGGCGTGCTGGCTGCGGTCTCGTCGGGTGGGGCGGCATCAACCAGCGCAAGTACAGGTAACGGCGCTACGGGGATTCGACTGGAAGTGTTCGGCGTATGCCAAGCGGGAGAAGAAGTGACGCACGAGCTCTGCCGACTGCTCGAGCGGAAGCTCGACGAAGCGACGCAGATGATGCTGATGAAGCTGCTGGCGCGCAACGTGAAGCTGCAACTGAGCCCGAATGACCTGGCGTTTATTTGCCCTCCGGCGATGGATCCTGTGAGTGCTGTGGATTATGCGCTGCCGTCCCGCGTTGCGGATTGCCAGTCGTTGCTGAACTATCTCAGCCAGACGCTGGCATCGGTTCCGTATATACGTCAAGTTACGAACACGGGCTTCCTGACTCGCCAGTCTCGCGATCACAGCGTCGACAGTACGCGGAACAAGCGAAGCACGAGCTCTGCATCATCTGCACCTCCAGCGCACGCCAACGCGAGGGATGAACAGCGACTGGGACTGACACCTGTCGCTTTGGATGCGACGAAAGTGCATCCTGCTTGCTTCGGAGGGTACGACAAATGGCTGGCTGAGTGCGGGGCTAAACCGCATGACTCACAAGTCATTTCGCCAGTGTACGCCTCATCGTCAACTCTCGCAGAGAACAGTCGGGAGGGTGCGCAGCCCGCCGACCCCGTGGTATCGCCGCCCGTGACAATTAGCCAGGTTGCGTACGTCATGAACCTCAATCCGGAGCTGCGACTGTCGTCTGGTTTCGTGACGCGGGTGGGCAAGGGCCTAGCGCTTATGAAGATCGAGATCGTCAAGCACCACTCGGCTTCGCAGCGTGAACAAACGCCCACCAAGCGGTTCGAGCATGTGGACAGCTTTCTTTCAACCGGTAGCGACAAGGACGGGTCTCGCAACGGAATGCTGGTGGTCAGGTGCCAGTTGTGGTGTAGGGGCAACGTTCACACGGCGCAGCTGGAGCAAATCGCCCAAGGTTTCTTGGAAGAGGCGATCTACGACTACCTCGCCGAGCTGTCCGTCCGCGAGTTGGATGCTCTAGCAAGCAAGATAACGTCGAGTCTGCCATTAGAGGTAGCGGACGTGGGATCGTCGGACCCAGTGATCGCGAAGGTTAGCAAGGCGAGAGCTTTGCTAGACAGTGCATCGTTCGTCTCATCATCCACGACAACGCTGAAGATCTCGACGCCTATTGCTCCATGGGATGTCGAGAGCGTGGTCTCTCAGCTGCAAGGGTTCCTCTGCTGTCTTCCGGTCCACTTGAGACCGGCAACGTACGCCAAGACAGACGAGGGCGGCGAGTACAAGCGCTACAGGCGCCCTCACGTCGAAGTTGGAAAAGGCGCCCCAGTGTCTCGCCCCAGCGGAGATATGCAGATATTCTGTTTGGCGCCACGGCTTTGCGATGATCCCTCGGAGCGCCAAAGCGATGCTGAACTTCCAGCATACCTGTCCGTGAGCAGCCACTCTTCTCATGCGAAGCGTGCCGAGTCGGTTCACTCCGAGATGTCGGACGCCGACTCGACACGATGGGGAGGATCGTTAGGCTTTTTCGATTCCCATGGCTCGCTACAACTCGCCATGGCGACAGCCATGACGCCGCTGCCATCGTCGCAACATCAGCCACAGCAAACGCCGATCAAATCGTTCTCGGAGAGCGAGATTCTTCTCCACAGCACGCCGTCGCTGTCGACATCCGATGGTTCAGTGATGCCTGACCAAACTTCCGTTACGACAGACAAGCAGACGGACCTGTTGTCGAAGCGGTCGCTGTATTACGTGCTCGAGGTCTCTACGCACGGCGGACTGCACTTCTGGGGCTACAATATGAACCCGGCGCTCACCGACGCGATCATGACTTTCGCCGCGCGGGTGTTTACGTGGATGCAGCTGCGCGAGAAGCTGCTCCGAACGATGCTGTTGGAGAAGGGAGGCTTGGCAATCCCCGCGCCGAGTGGATCTCACGTCATTCAGCCCCGAGCGCTGATTGTGTCGCACGGGAAGGGCGGTGCGAGGGGGAAAAGCGCCGTGGCGTACCCGAAGGACTCGGCAGTGTCGTTCATTGAGTACTGGCAGCCGTTGGTGGAAATTTTGAAGGAGAACCGCGCTTTCCCTCGGGTGCTCAGCGCCAGCACGCTGCGGTTGATCGAAGGGAGCACTATCGGGACGTACTTGCGAGAAGCCAACACGCAGCCGCTTGAGGCGCAAGAGCCCCACCGCCCAAGGGCCAAGAGTGGCGCAAGCGGGAGTGGAGGCATCATCTCTGATCTCGCAAGGGAGCTCTCGAGCCAGTCATCCCAGCGGAGCTTGCAGGGGGACGGGATCACTGGTACTGGGCGTAACAGTGTTGGCTTACCGGGAAGGTCTGGCTCCGGACTGAGTGTGGACAAGAGTGCAGCGATGAGACTTGGCGGTGGGCCGGCGCAATTCCCCGGGGGTAATACGGCGGGACTTTCGAGAATGCGAGGCTCCGGAGCGACCAACGCGCTGCTTGCCGCCCGTGCGAGGGCGCGCGGAGGGCTCCCGAACAGACTCGGTGGTCCGGGGACCAGCGGTTCGTCCCGCCTTCCTGCGTCTGGTGCTGATAACGTGGCTCCGTGGGATTTGCCTCTGACGACAGCGGCTCCAAAGGCCTCAGAGGATACGGGGACGCGGCATGCTGCGAAATCGAGTGACGGGACTGGAAACGGCGGTCACAGCAGGACCCCCAACACCGATTTCGGAAGTCTTGTCGCCGGATCGAGGCGAACCATTCGCCGAACAAGCATCCAGTCGGTTGGCGAGATAGGGTCTCCGCCAACGTCACCGACCAACGGGTCAGCCTTAGCAAGCAGTGTCGTCACGAAGGAAGCTGGATTGGCAAGGAAGAGTGGCGAGCACGGTCGAAGCGGCTCGTGGAAGAAGCGGATGGAGTGCGCATGGGGGCCGCGCTTCTTGTTTGTGGGGAGCGCAATGGACCGTGTCAGCAGAGCGGATGCTGGCATCACCAGTGTTCCGGACGTCACTGGCGCTAGTGTCAGCGTCGTGTCGGTGGCGCCGACAGTTCTTGCGCCCAAGCAGCACCGACGATGGCCCACGGGTCGCAAGGGTGACAGCGTTTCTGACAGCGACAAGACCAAACAGCGCTCGCCACTGCCGTTCTTTGTCGACGCGTTCCAGTCGCGGTGGCATGAGTACGAAGCGCAATCGACCAGCTTCTCCGTCTGCTCGAATCTGTTCCAGACACTACTCAGCATGCCTGCGAGGGAAGAGATGGAGGAGCCTGTGACCCGCGACGTTGTCGAGCAGGTCATGCGAAGCGGCCACGCCATCCTACACCAGCGGTTCCGAGTGGCGTTCGTCGAGCGATGGGAAGTGGTCACGCTGGAGGAGGAATACGCCGGCGACGGCATGCAGGAGTCCCTCATGAACGCGCTTCAGTCGTCAATGGACCTCGTGAACCTGCTCTCGTACAAGCGCGACTTTGTCTTCACGGGCAACGACCGCGACGTGGCCAAGATGTATGTCGAGAACACGGTGCTCGGCATGTGCACGACTGAGGGCGACGCCGTGCGCGAAATGAAGAAGCAGATCATGAAGAACATATTCCACTTGCGCATGGACGTCGCCCACGCGTTCTACCAGGAGTACTCCGGGTACCTCTGTTCGTTGGGCTTCCGCCACCTGCGCACACTCGCGAACAACCCGGTGCCTTCGTCGGCGTCAGTCACGACGTTTGCGACGCCTGGATTCGGAGCCGAGACAGCGGAAGGAGACGCCCGAGCGTCGCGACCGTCGTCGGCGATCGATCAGGTCGCGGCAGAGGGCGAGAGCTTCACCGAGTACTTCTTCTATCCTTGGATGACACCGTCGTCCGATGACCGGCCGCGTGGGAGTCGAGGGGGCCGCAGCGCGGGTGACAACTCTGCTTCCACGGCTGCCTCCTCCTCGGCGTCACCATCATCTTCCAAGATGGGATCGCAAAGTGAAGGCGACGACTGCGCGTACCCACCGACTCTGCTGGTGCTGGAGCTGAAGTGCGACCATCATGGCGTTCAAGTGGGAGCAGTGGTGGTCAGCGAGGCGGACCTGCGGCAGCACGCGATGGGCTACCAGAGCTTCCTCTCGCGCGACAAGCGCTCGCGAGCCAAGCAGGTGGTGTCGGGCGCGATGGTACGGGCCGTGTCGGGCTGGCTGCGGTCGCACCTGCAGACTCGCGCCGTCATCTACGGGTTCACGGTGCGCTTCTTCCAGCGGTACCTGCTCAAGTGGTTCCGCGACTTCCGCGAAAGGAACGCGGGCGAGCGCGTCAAGGACGCGTTGACGTTCCAGAACATTGTCAAGGGCATCCGCTGCTTCCTCAACGCGTTTCCTGACGCTACTCTAGGCAGCGGGGCGGGGATCTCGGTGGCGCACGCGTCGTCAGCACGCGTTGCGTCGCACTCGCGACGAGCGGCAGCACGTGCGTCGCCTGGCCCGGCGTCAGCGACAGGCACGACTAATGCTGTGGTAGCCACTCCGCTGCGTTCCGTGCCGTCATTTCGTGCTGCTGCAGGCGGAAGCAGCGGCGCGAGTCACTACCAGCAAGCTTCGACCTCTAGCACAAAGGGAGCGGAGCTGCCGCCGCAACTTCGCGACTGTGTGGCGCGCACTGCGGTGGTGGAGCTGCCGCCCACGCCGTTGCACTCGAACTGCGCCGAGTCGATCCTCGTCAAGATCCTGCTGCGGTACATTGCGTGTCACGGCGCGCGCTACGAAGTGCTGGATCTGATGCAGTTCGGCACTCCCGACGCCGTCGTGTGCCACTCCCCGTCCGGCAGCTTCTTCCACCGGCCGGCGGCGATCGTGCAGAAGCAGGCGGCGCAGTTTGCCGTCTCGCCCGAGCAGTTCTCCGGCTACTCGCTGGTGATCACAACGCAGTCGCTGGCCGCCGACTTCGGGCTCCAGGCACACGAGAAGAACCGGCGCAAGGACTGCATCCAGCTGATTCTGCTCAAGAGCGCGGCGTCTGCGCGGGGCGTCGGCAACGGCGTTCTGTCAGTCGAGCGCGCGCTCGATGAAGCCATTCAGTTCACGCAGGAGCTCTTCCGCGTGTCGGCGCAGCACTACGAGCGCGACTTGCTCTGGTCGCGACTGCTGTACGACGACTCCACCGGCCCTGGCGCCGATGTGGCGCACTCGCTGGGCCTGCCGGTGGACCACTTCCGCGTGGAGGTGGGCCCGCAGCAGCTCGAGGAGTGTCTGCGACTGTCGATCTGCACGCCGCTCGAGTCGATCGACCCGCGTCTGGACGAGCTCATGAAGGTCGAGGGCGTCTCGTGGCAGGAGTTCGGGCTGCGGCTGCGCGACATTTACGCCGACCAGATCCGCGAGTTCCGGTTCGAAGAGGAGGACGCGACGCACCTGATGCTGCTCTGTCCGGACACGTTCGACCTGATCATCCACTTGACTTTCGCGACGCCAACTCCGTCCGGCGCGGCGGCACCGAGGAGCAACGGCAGCTACTTGAGCAGCGGGAGCGTCAGCGTCGTGTACGACGAGAGCTTGGGCGCGATCGACTACCGCGGAGACGCGAGTGACTACAACACCGGCAGCAACAGCAGCAGCAGGGTGGAAGGTGGTGACGACGAGGACGAGCCGTCGGGGTGTCCGAGCGAGCGCGACGAAGAGCCCGCCAGCGCGATCCGCGTGGAGATTTGCCGGCGAGAGGAGCCGCCCAACAAGACGTTCACGTTCGCGCAGAGGCGCATCATCACCGAGTTCGTCAACAGCATCGTGCACTGGCAGTGGCGCAGCCTCATGTACGACTGAGGCGCGACAAGAAGCGTCCTCGTGCGTGCATGTGTTGTGGCGTGATGCATGAAGGTACGACAAAACACAAAGAGGAGGACAAAAGTGGTAGCGACAGCGCTTAAACATGAATGGAGATGCAGGACTCGCCGTCTAACCGTTCGAGCCGGCCATGCTCCCCTCCGACAGCAGCGCGGCGTCTTGCGCCATGGCGAAGAAGGTGCTGCTCGGGTCGCGCAGCAGCGTCTGCGGGGCGTCGAACTCGGCCACTTGGCCGGCGCGCAGCACGAGGATGCGGTCCGAATGCATCACCGTCGCCAGTCGGTGCGCGATGGTGAGCACGGTGGTGCCTCGCGCTCCGAACTCGCGAGCGATCGTTCTCTGCAGCCTTTGCTCCGCTTCGTGGTCGACCGCGGCCGTGGCCTCGTCGAATACGACGAGTCGGTTGCCCGCGAGCAACGCGCGGGCCATACACAGCAGCTGCCGCTCTCCGACGCTCATGTTCTCGCCATTGGCGGCTACTATGTGCAGCAGCTTCTCCGACAGGCGCGACACCTGCCGCTTCATGCCGACCTTGTCGAGCGCCGCCCAGATGTCCGAGTCGGCGAAGGCGTCGTACGGGTCCAGGTAGTTGCGGAGTGGGCCGCGAAACAACACGGGCGACTGCGCGATCATGGAGATACGCGAGCGCAGAGCATACAAAGGCAGCGTCGCGATGTTGCGGCTGCCGATGAAGATCTCGCCCGAGACGAGCTCGTTGATCCTGAAGAGCGCCATCAATAGGCTGGACTTGCCCGCGCCCGTGCGGCCCACAATGCCCACGTGCTCGCCCGCTTCAATGGCAAAAGACACGCCCTTGAGCACCGGCGCATCCTCCGGCTTGTAGTTGAACACGACGTTGCGGAAGCTCACCGCACACGCCTCCACCCACTTGTCCGCTTGCTCCACCTCTAGCAACGCATCGGCCTCCTCCTCGGGTGGGATGAACACGTACTCCATGACGCGCTCCGACGAGACCATTTGCACCTCGACCGTCGCCCAGACCTTGACCAGAGCAGAGAGGCCCACGTCCACGTTCAGCGCGTACATGAACGCGAGGCCGGCGAGACCTGGCGCGAGCGTGTGGCGCAGCAAGATGACGCCTGCGCCGACGATCAGCACGACGACGCAGCCGACGAGCTCGATCCGCAGCTGGAACCACTGCCTCACCGCAACCTCGGCGAGCAGGATGCGGTTGTTGTGGTCGTTGCGATCGCCGTGGTCCTGGACGACGCCGGTGATCGCTGGCCGGCCGAACGCGCGGATCACAACAGCGCCGTCCTCACACTGAGCGACATGACTGAGCACGGGAGACACCGCCACCTTCCGGAGCCGCCCAATCTCTCGCGAAGACACCAAGTAGAACGCCACTACGCGCGCGTAGACCCAGGCGAGCGGCACGATCAGCACCGCGATGCTTTGGACGATCGATACTGCTGTTACGAGCTGCGCGGTGGCCATGAACACGTTCACAAGGAAGCCGCCGAACGTGAAGGGCAGCACGAAGTCGAGGGTCGTCACGTCCTCGCCGTAGCGATTGAGCACGCGGCCGATCGGGTTCGCGTCGAAAAACCGCATCCGCGCGCCAAGCAGCGCTCGCGTCATGCGTTCAAACAGCTTCGCCGACCCCTGGAGACCCGAGAGCGCCACGAACCCGGAGCGGACCAGCACTAGCGCCGCGCAGCTCGTCGTCAGGCACGCATACACGAGCATATACCTTTGCGATTGCGCCAACTGCACGTCGCTAGCTGTCCCATCATGGTCGATCATGGAGCTAGTCCAGTGACTGAGCCACAAGTCGCTGCCGACTTGACAGACCTGCCAAAGCAGCAGCACCAATAGCACCACCGCGGCTGTCGCTGCGCCGCCCACCGCGTCGATGTACTCGCGAAACACCCGCGCCGACACGCGGCCATCTTCTCGGGTTTCCGCACGGACGAGGCGCCCCCGATCCCGGAGATCGGCCTCGTTCTTGCGCCTTGCATCGTGAAGGCGGCCATCCTTTGCTGCCGGCAGTGGCGGCAGCTGAGATCGACGGCGAGTATGCGCCTTACTTGGCTGATTACGGGAGCAAATGGCGCGGTGGTTGTCGATTTCAACTCGGTAGTCGACAACGTCCGCGTTGATGACGTCTCGGTTGTGTGTCGCCATCACCACCGTCTTCCCAGCCACCAGGCCGCCTGCGATGCACTTGGAAAAGATCTCGCGCTGAACGGCGACGTCGACGGCTGCAAGTGGCGCGTCCAGCACGACGATCGGCGCGTCAGCAGCGTAGCACGCGCGCGCCAACGCCAGCCGCGCACGTTGACCCCCTGATAGATTGACGCCTTTGTGTCCGATCTCCGTCATGTCGCCGGCGGGAAACGCAGCGAGGTCTGGGAGCAGGGCACACGCGTCAAGCACTTGCGCGTACAGCTCCGGCTCGAACGCGCGGCCGAACAAGATATTGTCGCGGACCGTCATGTGCTGGATCCAGGGCTGCTGGGAGACGTACGCTGTCGCACCGCCGTCAGGGTTGCGCAGCGCCACTTCACCGTCCAGCTTGCAGATTTCGCCCAGCAATGCCAGGCACAGAGACGACTTGCCCGAGCCAACCGGTCCGTGCACTACCACAAGGTCCCCCTTTTGGATCTCGATGTTAACATGCCGTAGCACAGGCGATCCATGCGCGTCGATAGGAGTCGTGCCACCGCTCGAGTCGGCGCTGGCGTACCCGAACGTGCCGTTGGAGACGCGAATCACCGCGTTTAGCGGCATGTTTGCTGCTGACAAGCCGGCGCCACTGGATTGGCTATCCGCTCCGGTGGAGACGGGGTCGACTATGCGCACGGCGGTGGTGTCGTACTCTGGCAGCTTCAGGAACGCCTCGAGTCGATTGATCGATATCTTGGCCTGGATGATTGTTTGAATCACGTTGGGCAGTTCTCGTAGCGGGTCACGAAGTGCCGCAAAGAGAGCAAGCGCCGCGAAGACGGCGGCCGCCGTCGGTGTGCGGCGCAACACGAGCGTGTAGACGGCGAACGACGTGGTGGACACGAGCAGCGGCGACGCCCAAAGCACGAAGCTCGAGAGCACGCGGTAGCGCACAAAGCGGCGCACGGCATCGAGCTCCCGACTGCGCAATGAGCCGATCGACTGCGCGAACTTGTCCTCGAACGCGTCGATCTTGACGGCCAGCATCGATCCAAACACCTCCTTGACCGCCTCCATGCGGCGATCCTTGCGCTGCAGCAGCTCACGCATGGCGCTCCCAGCAGCGCGAGCGATGTGCGTACTCACTACCATTGAGGCCGCAATGACCGCGAGCCCTGCAAACGCCGCCGCGCCCAAAAGCGAGTGCAGCATGAAGACCATGACGCCGATCTCGATCGGCAGGATCCAGAGGTTGTTGATCAGCCGCATGACGTCCAGCACCTTGGCAATGTCCGACGAATACAGGTTGGCCAAGTCGGATGCTGGCGGTGAAGAGGGAGAAGTCACGCCACCGTTGCCACCACTCGAATTTCCGGCAATGACTGACGCCTGGTGATGGCCTCGACACAAGATGGCGTGGCGCCGAAGGGCCTTGTGGAACAGCAGCATGCGCAGCGACGCGGTCACCTGGACGCCGGTGGTCTCCAGCGCGAGCCGCAGGTGCGCCCGGGAGAAGGCGGCGACCACTCGCGCGGCGATGAAGAGCGCAATCCACTGCGCCAGCGCGCGGACGTCGAGCGCTGAGGGCGCCGCCAGCGCGTCCACCACAAAGCGGAGCAAGGCGGGGGCCGCGACGTCGCACGCCGCGCAAAACGCCATGGCGATGCCGCAGGAGAAGACGCTGGCGCCGTATGACTGCGCCAACGCGAGTGAGAGCGACCCGTCGGCGCGGCGGTAGCGCTGCTGGAAGCGGCCAAAGGCGGCGAGTGAGCCGGCCAACGCCGGAAGCGCCCACAGATCGTCGCTGGAGAGCTGCCGCGTCGCGCCCACGCGCATCACGGGCTCCACGAACGACAACAGCGCGCGCGACCACAGCGACGGAGGCGCCGCCGAGCGATCCGACGACAGCGCATCGACCTGGAACGTCCCGTACCCGCTGCCGGCGCTCGCCATCGTCGTGGCGAGTCGCACAATGAATGACATCGCGATGAGGGCGCGACTAGCAGAGGAGGGCTTCACTCACTGCAGTGTACCTACCTGTACCTAATTGTACTGCGATACAGTACAGTCAAACCTCCCTAATTGTCCACCGCTCCCTCTCTATATCCTTTATAAATTGATCTTCAACGGAGATGGTGCATTGCTGAAGTTATACCACCAACGTACTGATTTAGTTGGCGGGAAAACTCGAGGGCATCACTGCA
>JAADYG010000462.1:0-25727 GCA_023338115.1 Phytopythium boreale
GCGCCATGACACACCGGTCACGTTTCGGTTATATTACTGACTGGCTGTCGTGGTGGCTTGATTTTCAACATTCCCGTGATTGGTCAATAATACTTTGTCGGATACAAGTTCGTGTCGGATACATATTCGGTTTTACGGTACCATGAATACCCTATAATATCGTAGGGTTAGGTGTAAATCGGACGGGTAGGTTTGAAATATACCGGTATGAGTACTGGTATACCGTGTTTTCCATTGAAGCACGCCGAAAGGACGCGCCTCTTCAGTCACCAACTTATAGCAGTTCCCATCAGGATTGCTCGCGCGCGTGCCGTCACGAGCATTCTCCATCGCACCCCACCGAAGGATCACACATACACACGGTCTCGATGGCGAGCGCCTCTGGCGACGGCTACGACGTGGACTTCGCGGCGCTGGCGCTGTCGGCCGATCGGTTCGCGGCCTTCCGCCTCGTCTTCGAGTCGCTCGACACGGCGCGCACGGGTGCCATCCCGCCCTCCAAGCTCGAGGCGCTCTGCTTCCAGCTAGGCGAGCCGCTGGAGGACGAGGAGCTCGCCGTGGCGCGCGCGAGCCTCACGGACCCACGCTCCGGCCTCGTGCACTTCGCCTCCTTCCTGCCCTGGTGGGTCGCCGAGTGAGGCGCCGTCCGTCCGATGGGCTCAACATAGAGCATCATGAACCAACACAATGAAAATCCCACGCTCGTACATCTGTCTTGGTCTTTCCACAATGGTTGTGCAGCATCGCTACTCCCACCTGGCACCTCATATCACGGTGTTCCGCTTGACGCTACTCTTGCCCACACTTGCTGCCCCAACCGGACTCGGCGAACCGACAGTAGCGTTGGTGGCGAGCAGCGTGTGCGCAACGGCAGCGCGCACACGCAGCGCCCGCGAGATGAGCTCCCGTCGCTTCGAGCGCGAGTGCAGCAGCAAGTTGCGCTCGTGCAGGCGCCGCAGTCGCTCGGGGGCGTCCTCAAGCGCGTCGTTGGCGCCGAGATCGACAACCTGCAGCCGCGGGAGCGCGCCGAGCTTCTCGTCGATCGTCTCGAGCTTGTTGCTGCGCAGATTGAGCTCTTGGAGCTGGTCGAGGCGCGCCAAAGTCGCCGGCAGCAGTCGCAGCTTGTTGTTGGCCGCTATCAGGCGCTGCAGCCGCCCCAGCGACGCGCCGAGCTGCTCCGGTAGCTCTTCGAGCAGGTTATCGGACACGTCAAGCGTCGTCAGGTGAGGAAATGACGAACCTAGCGGGTCGGGCAGTCGTGAGAGATGGTTCTTGCGCAGGTTGAGCTTGCGGAATTTTGGGAACCGCCCAGGAACGAGCGCTTCGAGCGGGAACGTCGTTAGTCCGAGACACGAGAGGTCGAGCTCCATCTCGGCCGTCTCTAGCAGGCAGCGCGCATAGCGAGTTTCTAGTTGAGCCTCTGCGGGCAACGAAGCATCCAAGGACTCGACTGTGGTCGACTCGGGCACCGCAGGGGCCGGGTCACCGTCGTCGCTGACTTGGTGAGGCTGCATCTCGTCTTCCTTTCTCCACGTTCTAACCCACTCGGCCGGCGAATGATGACAACGCCGACACAGGAGAGCAGTTTGAAGGTTCGCTATTGTCAAATGGCGACTCGTTGCACGCACACTGAACGCCGCGCCATATTTATCGCGAGCGAAACTCTCAGCTGCAAATAACCCCACTACTGCATCAAGTTCTTCTCGAAACGCACGAGGGAGAACGACGAGAACGTCGACGTGGTCGTCTCCGAGTACCTGTGCGCGAGGTATAAGCGCTGCGCCGCGTACATGACGCCGATCGTTTCCAGGCATATCGCCTTGTAGCCATGACCACGCGCAAACGCTTCGAGCGTCGCGATCAGCGCCGACGCCACGCCACGACGACGGAAAGACGCGTCCACGCTTAGTCGGCACAGCTCCGCCGCCGACCCGCTCGCATCTTCGGACCCCATGCCATTGTCAGCTGGCTTGACACCGATGCAACCGACGACCTTGCCGTCCACCTCGGCGACCCAGAAGCCGCTGCCTGCGCGCCGGAAGCTCCGTGCCACGTCAAATATGTCGCCGTCCGGCGGCTGGAGCCGCTTCTCGACGAACTTACGCACCGCCTTGGACGTCTTGGCGAAGTCGAGATGGGTGGACTGGAACAGTTCCTGCACGCGCGTCAAGTCCTGCGTCTGGAACGTCCGCACGATAACTGGCGCCGAATCGTTCCGCGATGGAAAATCCGTCGCAACGAGTGAGCGCCCGACGGTGTTGTAGGCTTGGAGGCCCGTGACGGACTGATTGCTGGTGTTGGTTGCCACGAAGATGGCGTAGTGGGCGTTGCAGAGCCACCAGTCGGCGTGCTCGTCGAAGGGCTCGAGCGTAGCGAGTCTCTTCTTGTTCTCGCTCGTCGTGAACCGCGCGTACACCTCGTTCATATCCATAATGGCGCACGTGCGCCAGTTCGCGAGCGCCAGGAAGCGGCGGAAATGGTCGTTGGCGCTCTGGAACTCCCGGAGCGAGCGCAGTTCGCAGCCCTTGACCGTAAAATAGCGCTGCAGCGTCGCGCCGAACGCGTCATCCAGTGCGATCGGGTCGTAAAGCACGGCCGTCGCGTCCTTGAACGTCCCTGCGAGCCATCCTAACAGCGCCGTGCCTCGTTCAGGCTCCAGATACGACTGTGGTAACACGGATCACGACCAAATGTGACCAAACAGCCCACAATAATACGCATCGGTATGACACTGCTGTGACTTACCACCACACGGCGATGATGAGCGTCGGAAGCGTGGTGTCAACTTGGAGCGTCTTCAAGCGCCGCGCCAACGTCGTCGTGTCGCCCAAATCGCACGCGAACAGCGCGTACGACGCCTCAGCACCCTCGCCGACCTCACACCCGAAGGCAATGCCCTCACTAGTGCCATCGTCGGTCGTGACTACGGTTGTCGCTGGGAAGAACGCGCCCGTCCGCTCACGGAGTAGCGCGGCCTTGGCGTTGACGATCGGCGCGGAGTCGACCTCGACGAAGCGCACTCGCCTCTTCTCCTCAGCCTGCATCAGCCGGAATAAGAGTGTGTCGAAGCCCGCGCCGAGCGACAGGATGTTGAACGGCGCGCCCGCATCTATATCACGTTGAACCGAGTTGCCATGAGTCGGACCGGACATGCATGCAATCAACCATAGTCAAAGTGGGTGGCTCTGAGCGTACGCTGGGCGAGGAACGCGTCGACGTGGTGCGCAATGGCGACGTGGCGCAGGTAGTACCCTCGGTGGATCTGAGCGCGTTCCCACAGAGCATGGGTTAAGCTATTAGCAAACCACAATAGCATCACACGCAAAGGCAAGGCATCGGCGTCACCAGCGGGATGCGGCGCGAGGGCTTGTCGACGACGAGGCGCAGGAAGTCGTCGCGGAAGTAGCCCTGCGTCACGGCCGACCTGGTGACAGAGACGGGCGTCAGCGTGGGTACCGCGTGGGATGGTGCGCCCAGGGAGGAACGCACAGCTTGCACTTGACGGCGTCGAACGCCGTCTCGGTCACGTTGTGGTCGCTCGTCGCCGCTTGGATGCGCGTTTGCTGGTGGATGGCTGCGTGTTTTATGCCAGTTGTTTTCGATGTTTTGTTGCTATTTTGTGGGGTTACATACCAAACTCAAGTTATATGTTTACATTTCCTTCAAAATTTAACGAGTCCTTTTCCAAAATTCCGAATAGCTCCAACATTTGGCAAGTGAGCCCGCAAAATTTCACCGACTTCCTTCGAAATTTTCGACAGTTGGACCTCCCAATTATTGGTTGTCAAAAAAGGCAAAAATACCGTCGAAAATACCGGTATTCGCCAAAACAAAATAGCGCCACCGATTAGTCCGTGGTTGAAGAAAACCCTGTGTCAACGTGGTGCCCTACCACATCGGTCAGTTGGGAAAAAGAAACCCAAGTGGCAAGCCCCGCCCCGCCATAGTGAGACCAAGTCAAGACAAAAGAAGATGCCGATCGAGGTGGCCGTGTCGACGCCCGAGAGCATCGCCGCGGACGTCAAGGCGCTGCGCGCCAACTTCCGCGAGGGGTTGACGCGCGACCTGGACAAGCGCCGGCGCACGCTCGAGGGCATCCAGCGCATGCTGCGCGAGCAGCGGCGCTCCATCCAGGACGCACTGTGGAAGGACCTGCACAAGCCACCGGCCGAGACGCTCATCTCGGAGCTCGCGCCGCTGGACAACGAGCTGCAGGCGCATCTGGACTATATGCGCGACTGGGCGGCGCCCAAGAAGGTCTGGACCAACCTGGCCAACCTGCCGGGCTCGGCCTGGATCCAGAAGGACCCGCTGGGCGTCGTGTGCCTCATGGGCACGTGGAACTACCCGGTGCAGCTCACGCTCTGGCCGCTGATCGGCGCCATCGCCGCCGGCAACTGCGTGCTGGTGCGCCTGCCCGCGGACGACACGTGCGTGCACACGAGCGAGCTGCTCTTCCAGATCATCAGCGGCTACGTGAACCGCCAGTATGTGCGCGTGGTGCACGGCAACATCCCGGCCACGACGGCCATGCTGTCGCACAAGTTCGACCTGATCCTCGCTACGGGCGGCGCCACCATCGGCCGCGTCGTGGCGGAGGCGGCGGCCAAGACCCTCACGCCCACGATCCTGGAGCTCGGCGGCAAGTCGCCCACCATCGTGGACGAGACGTGCAACGTCGAGGTCGCGGCGCGGCGCATCGCGTGGGCCGCGTTCCTCAACTGCGGCCAGTCGTGCGTGCGACCCGACTACGTGATGGTGAGCGCCATGATCGGCGACAAGTTCGTTGCGACCGTTGAGAAGAACATCAAGGCGTTCTTCGGCGACGACGCCAAGGAGAGCATGTCGTACTGCCGCCTCGGCACCGATCGGTTCTACAACCGCGTCGTCGGCTTGCTTGACAAGGACGCCAAGTACGTCACGTTTGGCGGCGAGAAGAGCGCAGCCGACCGCTTCATTGCGCCGACCGTGCTCAACTTCAAGGGCGACTTTGCGGCTTTCCGAGACAGCGCGGTCATGCAGGAGGAGATCTTCGGCCCGCTGCTGCCCGTGTATTACTACGAAAACATCGACGAGGCCATCGATTTCGTCAACGACGGCGAGAAGCCGCTGGCGCTGTACGTGTACTCGTCCAAGTCCAAGGTGCAGCAGCGCGTGCTGACGGAGACGAGCTCGGGCACGGCCTGCATCAACGACAGCATGGTGCAGAACGTGAACCTGAACCTGCCTTTCGGCGGCGTGGGCGCCTCGGGCATGGGCGCGTACCACGGCAAGCACTCGTTCGACGCTTTCACGCACAAGAAGGCGGTGCAGAAGAAGTACTGGATCCTGGACGCGCCGCAGCGGTACATGCCGTACACGAATTCCAACGTGGCCGTGCTCAAGCTCATCATGCGCCCGCTGCCGCGAGAGGTCTCCTTCATGATCGTCTACGCGATCATCGCGTTCTTCATCGCCGCGATCGGACTCTTGATGCAGGACTACTACATCGGCGAATGAGCGGAGGTGCTGCCGGCGGTAGGCCGTCTGTAGGTTTCAAAGATGAGTGTTTGCTGTCATTTCCGGGCGGATGTGCGCTTCATTTTGCTTCGTCAGGTGTCGGTACAACGTATAAGCCCTCGCGTGAATATACGAGCATGGCAGGCATCCTTCAACAAATATTTACCACTCGCTGCTATCGGTGGGGCTTCAAACGCGAGCAGCAACCACTTTCTCGCGGAAGCCCCCAAATCCACATATTTAAAACCTTCACACGCTTTTCGAGGCCGAGAGGTGCATCGCCAGCCGCGTCCGCATCGAGGACGGGTGCTCGTCGCTCGCCATTTCCTAAACACATACGAGTTCGTGAGCCGGCAGTCAAATGCGCACTCGTCTAAAGCTTGTTAGTGGCGCACCTGGTCCGTCAGCAGCACTGTAGTCTTCAGCGGACTGTGCTCCATGGCCTTGTCGATGGACGTCTTTGGGCGCTTCATAGCTTGCTCGACCTGCCGACAAATGGCCAAGACAAGACGCTGTGTTAGACGAAGGACGGCGATTCTCTTCGACCAGCGAGAACAATGTTGGCATACCACGTGGATCGTCTCGGTCGTCTGGCTGATCACTTGCGACAGCTTGGCGTTCGCGCTAGCAATCGTCGTCGACGTCTACCACCACCACCACAACAGCAACAAGTGATGATGAATGGCGTTGCATACCACGGAACAACGATTAAGAGGACTGATCACGCCGAGCTCGGTGGAACACATGAACATGACTCACCTTGACGAAGGCATCCCGCATGGCCTCGACGTCCACATCCGTCATCTCCACTTCGTCTGTCACCTCCGGCGCTCTAAATAACACACACAGGAAATCAATACAGGAACAAGAGCACCGACCGACTCACAGGATGACTGTCACAGATCGAGCCTGGCGCACGTACGTGACTAGGACATCGGCGTTGCGTTTCCGTTCACTCGCGAGATGCAGCCGTGTGGACATCGCCGCCATCCGTGGCACCTATCATAAGCGCGAAGATAAGTCAGACAATGCATCGTCACACACTGGGCATCAAAGGCGTAATTTGTCCGGCAGGTACCTGCTTGCGCAGCTCGTGGACTGCCGCCTCCTTGGCCTTGAGCCTCTTCTCCATTTCTTCCACCTTCGCTGAGATCGCCGGGTCAACGGACTCCAGGTCCTCTGTACAGAGTTAATCAAATGGTTCGCCCCAGCATCCATTAGTCATTGCGCCACCATGACTCTGGTTGGTATTGGCATGCCTGCCCTGCTTTCCTCACCCTTGTTCTCTGGATTGTACTTGCGCAGCGCAGCCGCGAAGATGTTCGCGCATAGATCCGTCACGTGCGCGCGGAAGATCTCCTGCTGCGCCCTGGATGCGTCGCGGCACTCGAGCAGCGCCGTCTCGACCATCTTGCCCTCGCACCGGCGCTGCGCCTCCTTGAGCTCTGTGTACGAGTACCGCGAGCTGCGCGGCGGCGTGCTCATCCTCACAGGCTCAGGCGCCTTCTGCTGCTCGCGCGGGGGAGACGGCGGCTCGAATCGCGGCGGTTCCTCCTCGGCCGCTGGTCTCTTCTCCTCCTCCCGCTCTTGTTCCTCTGAAGGTTGGGGCTGTGCCTGTTCCTCCTGCTTCTCCTCCTGCGTCTCCTCTTCAAAGGGCACAGGACCTTGCTCCTGCTCGCGCTGCAGCTCTTCGGCAGGTTGTTGCGCCGGCTCTTCTTCTTCCTCCTCGCGGTCCGTTAGCGCGTCCGCCCGCTGCTCCTCCTCCTGCGACTGGTTCTGCTCGTGTGACTGGGCCTCCTGCGTTTGCGTTTGCGTTTGCGTCTGCGTCTGCGTCTCGGCCACGTATCCGGACGGCTGCTCCCCGTCGGTGCCCGCCCCCTCTTCGACCTGCTCCGCCTGCTGCTGCTGCTGCTGCTCCGGCGCCGTTGCCGCCGCCTGCTCCCTCTTCTCCGCCGCTCGCGCCGTGTCCTCCGTTCCCGCCATCATGAGGTTCCCACTCTGCAAATCAAACATAACTTATTAGAAACATTCAAACAACATTTCCCGATTTTTCAGCGAATTTCTCGGTTTTTCAGCGAAAAATAGAGAAACGTGGCTCGAATAAGCGATCATCACTCTGCATTCTGCACTTTCTTCGCTCTGACCCGTGCAATCCGCCCCGGTCCGAGACGATTTAACCAACCAAAGTATTAACGCACCTCCGCGTATAAGCTTTCCAAACCGGACAGAGCAATCCTTGAGGTTTCCCCACTCTACACACTAGGAGTGGAGTCAGTCAAAGTGGCACGCGGTCGGTCGACGCCGCCGCATCGAGAAAGGACCGACGACGACGGCCGAGGCGCGACAATTGAAGCCGCCGCGCTCCTCTCCGCCTCCTCCTCTTCCTCCCTCTGCTGTACGTGTGCGCGTCGATTACGCTCCGTGCGTTGGGCCATCCTCTGAGTGTCGTCGTCGTCGTCTTCTCTTTTTTTTAAGGTTGATCCCTTTTTTTCTGGGGCGGCGAGCGACGGGACGATTGATATTCCATGCGGCGGTCCGAGGCGAGCACGACAGCGACGACACAACACGCGTCGGCGCCGGACCATCCGGTGCCGCCGCACGCATCCCCCGCTCTCGGCGGAACTGGTCTCCCTCACACCGCAGCAACCAACGCGCAGGGCAAGCCTAGTCTGCGCGCGCATTCGTCTTCGACCGCAGTGATGGCGCCTGTTCCGAGCATGGGCGAGCCGGCGTTCGGTGTGGGCGGCGGCGTGCTGCTGCTGGGCAAGCTGATGCGCCGCGACCGGCGCTTCCTCACGTGGAAGTGGCGCGACTTCATCCTCGAGCGCAACCGCCTGCAGTACTTCAGCGAGAAGGGCTTCCGCAAGGGCGACATCATGATCACGCCCACGACGCCCATTACGATCCGGCTCACGAGCGAACCGAAGCCGTTCGGGTTCCTGCTCTTCATCAAGGACGAGAAGCTCACGCTGGCCGCGCAGAACGAGATGGAGCGCCGCAAGTGGATCGACATCTTTTGCGACGTGTTCCACGCGAGCGTCGAGCAGGCGCCGCCCGACAACAAGGCCGAGCGCCGCGCGCGCCCAACTTTCCTGCCCATCCCAGACTTGAACAGCTCGGGGAGTTCCCACTCGCTTTCGCTGTCTCATCATGGATCCATGAACAGTATCACTGGCGCTAGCAACAAGACGCTGCCAATCGGGTCGCCTGATATGGAGAAGCTCAACCCTACGAGCGGCGTTGACATGGACGTGATCCCGATCCTCGAGTCGCGAATGACGTACGGGCCTCTCAAGGAAACGTACTCGCGCATCACGTTTCCGCCCAGTCTGGCGAACGGCGACCTTCTCGTTGGGGTCGGCCCCATTGTGCGCCGCATGGGCTGGACGGATGAGCGGATATTGGCTGTCGGCATGTACATCGACCCGGAGGTGGCGACGGCAGAGCTGGCCAAGTTTCATGGCCGCACCACCAAGAGTTTGTACGGCGACCAGACGTTCTACGACCACCTGCTCATGCGCACGACGTTCAGGCGCAGCTTCGTCTTCACAACGAGAAAGCGCGTGTCCAAGTCCGTGCTAACCGCACTGCTTCATGACGAGCTTGGGCCGCGAATGGGCCCGGAGTCGCCAGCACTGCAGACATTTTTTGGCTTCATTGAGAAGTCGCTCAAGAAGGCCGAGTCGACGGTGCTGCGTATCCACGAGGACGGGCGATTTGAGTATCGCCACCGCGGCCAGCTGTACCCTCCGATCGCATCCAATGCGTTGTGCAAGTCAGTGCAGGCACTGTTCTTTGACAACAACTCGATCCAGCATGATGCGAAGCGCGGTCTGATCGACCGTCTGCCATCGCTCTGGGGAGGCGAAATGCTGGATGCGCAGGACGAGATCTTTGGCCGCGTGCGCGAGAAACAGGTGAGCGACGATGACAGCGACGATAGCGACGATGACGATGACGTGGACGACGATGAGTTTGATCTGATCGACGAGCGAGACGACGAAGATGAAGTCGAGGATGAAGGTGCTGACGAGTTCGATGGAGAACAAGGCGCGGCTGAAGACGGCAACAACTCCGATGGAGACGATGACAACAATTCGGAGCGGGACGACCGAGTTTCTGAGATCGTCAGGAGGAGCACCATGAAGTCTCGTGCTAGTCGCGTATCCAGCAGTCGCCACAGTGTTCACTCTGCTCCGCGACGAACGCTTTCGACGAAGGAGGAGCTCGACGACCAGGATGAGGAAGAGCACGAGCTTATGCGGCGCGAAAGCCGCAACCTCGTCGCCAATTTCGCTCCTTTGTTGGATCCGGACTCCAACGCCATGTTTCCGGGCGATCTGCTCGTTGACGGCAGCACTCTTCTGGGGACGTGGTCGCAAAAGATTACGGTCTCTCCTGATGCGTTTGACGCGCCTTACGACGGCCATTCTCACCGTGTGACGGTCGGTCTCTACATTGACCCGGGCGCAGCCAGCGAGGGGCTGCTCAAGTACAAGGGCTTGTCGGTCGGCAGCATCTTGCAAGACCAGGATTTCTTTGTGCGTTTCGCGCGTGGCCCGTTTACGAAGCACCTGGTCGTCAAAGTCGACAGCAAAGTGGCTGTGACCGACGTGCTTGACCACTTCGATGCGTGTCTGGCGCCAACAATGGCAGCCGTTGACGACGAGGCCCCCAAATCGGAGACCTTGCGCTCAATTTGGTCAAAGAAGCATTCGGAGGAGTCGCAGAAGCACGCAGTAATGCAGCCCAAGGATGAACTGCGCTTCTCCATTACGCCGAGCGGTGAAACATTCATGACCATCAAGCGGCGCGGGTCAACGTCATTGTCAAAATCGTCAGCGTCGACGGCGTCATCAAGCAGCAGTCGTAAGAACACGATCGGAAGCCTCGAAGACGCGGAGAAGAGCGCGTCAAGCGAGAATAATCGGACGGACGACGGTGACGCGGCCATATCATCGGCGTTTGCAGCCGCGAGCGATGAAACGATAGCGCTCCCGCCACCACCGTTCTCACTTCAGTTCCAGAGCGTTCTCTATGGCTTTCACGCAAGTCACTCGCCATCGCGGACGCAGCTCTTGCAGCGGCTGCCGAACTTGCTGGACCTCGCCAAGGACGACCTCGTGCATACGTATCATGACGAAATCCAGGTGCTCAAGGAGAATTACAAGCGTCAGCGTCCGGAGAACCGCGTCAAAGTGGGGTATCTGTCCATCTCGTTCGAGAAGAAGAAGATGCTGCGCAGCGCCGAGACGGGCGTCAAGGAGCCAACGGTGGTGGCCTCGCGTTGGTCCAAGCGCTGGTGCCGCCTCGACGGCACGCTCTTCTCGTACTACTCGCACAAGCGCTCGCGCAAGTACCGAGACCTGATGGAGCTCACTCGCTGTGAAGTGATTGAGGTCACGAGCACGAGCGGCCCGGAGCTGGCGCGCTTCGCGTGGGGCAAGGGCGAGAGTGACAGCATTCGTATCGCGATCGTCAAGCCGAACGGTGAGATCCTGGCGCTTCGCACTGAAAGCATCTACGAAGGCGAGGAGTGGCTCGAGTCGCTCACGGAGGCCAGTCGCGTGCGCCGCGCTTCGGACGCCTCGCTCGCGTTTGCTGCCGCTGGTAGCGCCACACCATGGGACAACACGATAGCGCAGCTGCGGCGCCGAAGCAGCAGCAGTGCACCAGCGTTGCTGCGCGGCAGCTCGGCGAATCAGCTCACTAACGGAGGCAGCGGCAATGGCGATCAAGTCAACGGTTCTGGCGACCATTTATTTGCTGCGGATGCTGGACGAAGGAGCGACGCACAGCAGTCGACTCTTGGCAGGTCGAGGGCGTCGACGGGCGGCGACGCCATTGACGACGTTGGAGATGGCGCGGTGGAGAAGGAAGGCTCGCTCGTCGCGTGGGTCCAAGAGGACGCGCGCCACGCGGTCATCGCCGCTCTGCTGCTCGTGATTGTGTGGCTCGTCACGGCGCGACACACCGTGCGCTTCATCGACGCCGGCCTGCCCTAGAAGAGAGAGAGCAGCTCGACGCAAGACGTACGCGTCTTTGCATGTGTGTGTACATAGTCGCTGGCGCACCTCTTCTCGACGGAAGGAAGGGCGACGACAGCAATAACATCCAGACACGAAGGTGCCGACCCGGACGCAACGCTCTTGGTTTCGTCAATTCAGGCTTTGTATTGGTACACGTTTAGTTCTCCTTTCATATGCATTTGCTTCCTTCCTGACACTAGCTCGTCCGCTCAGTCGTAGTACAGGCCACGCGTCTCCGCCGGGCAGTAGCACGCGTGGAAGTGCGCGTCGCTCTCCGCCCGCAGCTTGTCGGCCGCCGTGTCCGCCGAGTAGTGCGACTCCCACAGCGCGTCGGCGCCGAGCTTTGGCGACAGTCGCGGCGCGCGCGCGCTGCTGTCTGAGGCGCCCGACGAGAAGCGCCGCCGCCAGAGCGACTGGTTCTCCTGGTGGCTGCTGGAAGCCCCGCCGTCGGCGTATAGCGCGGCGTCGTCGTCGTTGTCGTAGAGGAAGGCCTCGGGGGACGCGGAGAAGTCGAACGCGTTCATCATGAGCACTTGATGCTCGTGCACCACGGGCGAGTCCGGGTACAGCTCGTCGCCATACACTGACGGCGGCGCCAAGTAGCTCTGGTACGTGGACGCCGTGTACTTTTGCGCGCTTGTCAGGGCCCGCTTGTCGACTGCCGACGGCCGGAGCTTGCCCTTGCTGCGCGTCACCTTGCGTCGGCGGTGCGCGTCGTCGTCGTCTTGCTCTTCTTCACGGTCACTGGCCGGGTCTTGGGGCTTGCGCCAGATCCCGCCGACGCGCTGCTGACGCGAGCGCATGCGGTTGCGCGCGCGAAAGCGCTCGATCTCATCCGTGCGCTCGCTCGGACTCGACCCGAAGACCGACCTGATGGCGGAGAACAGCTCGGCGATCATGCTTGGCGACGGAAAGACCGACGGCTTGTGACGCTCGCTGGGGGAGAAGGTGGGACTGCTTGAGAAGCGCCTTAGGGGGCCGTTTGGCAGCGAGAGACCAGGAGAGAGAGGGAGAGCGTTGACCCAGCGGAAGGCAAGGCGTTTCCACCGGCCCCGTTCCGTTGCACGCGCCTGGCGTATTTATATAAGGTGTTTTTCGAGACCCGAACGCTTTCGGACGCAAAGCGACTGTTGTGGTAGGCGGCAAAATCCAGACTCCGCCCCTCGCAGCGGCACAAACACGAGAGGAGCGGGGGGAGCGAGCGAGGGAAAGACGAAGACGCGTGAGGTTTCGCGGTGACGGAAATTTCGCGGGCGGCTGGCGATGATGCCGAATCTGGTGACGCTGCTCAATGCCGGGCGCCCGTCGGCTCGGTGCGACCGACACGAACGCGTCCTCCGAGCGCCGAGCGGCCCACCCTCCCCACCCACCCACAGGCTGTGTGTACTGTACAACGACGCTCCGCTGCGCTCTTTACGCCCGCCCGCCCGAAGCTTACGGCCACTGTATTGCATTGCATTGAGGGCGAGCTTGCAGCCCGGCAAATGAAACGGAGGCGACGCCGCGCGCGCTGATTGGGCAGCCGGGCCGCGCAATGAGCGCGCGAAGCGGCGCGACGTCACACAAATCTGAGACGACGACCAGAGAATACCGGTATTTTCGTTATAACTTGATAACTGTATACATGATGATACCGGTACTGGGTGAACTGAACTGAAATACCGGTTTCTCGTCGTCGTCCGGCCGGCCTTCAAGTTGATACAACTGACGCCCGTCGGAATGGGAATGGATCCGGATGACGGGAGGCAACACGCGCGCCTCATTTAAGGCCGCTCCGCGCGATCCGGCGCTGCCTACACGCGCCCCCGCGTCATGCGCTTGTGCGTGGGCTTTTGAATCTGGTCAGCGCCGCGGTCGCGCTTCTTCTGGCCCAAAGTTGCGGCTGTCACACCCCACGGCGTCCAAGGAATGAATGAGACGCGCGCGTCGCAACTGACAGTCCCATCCCGTTGTCGGATGGATGCATTTTGGAGACGCCTGATATCTGAACCGCTCCTCTCTCTCTCCGCCCCGCGTAGACGTGGGCTAGTAAGTTCGTAGCGACGCACTTGCGCCGCCCGTGGTCACTAATGACGCGGATGCACTAGTAGGCTGCTGAGCTCTGGACCGCGCCGTTCGTTGTCCAGACGACCGGCCTCCAGAGTGCAACGCATTTAGAATCCGATGAAGTTCTCCCGCCTTTCAACCCCGTCGTCACGGCTGTGCAACCGCAAGCGCACCCGATGCAGTCGCCTGCAGGTAGGTACGCGCACTGGATGGCGCTCTGGACGGCGTGACGTAGGAGGGCCGCACCCTAGGCCAACGCATGCGCGCGCAGCGAGTTTATTGGCTAGTTGTGCACCTCGCCGGCGGCTTGGAAGGATTCCAGCTCCTTCGCCACGTGCTCGTGTAATCGCGAGCGCACTCGACGCGGACAATTTTCGTCATCTTTGGCAGGAACTGGACGGCACACTGGGCCACGTCGGGTGCTTTGAGTGCCGCGGGAAGCAACAGTCCAGCACGCGGGCATTCTCCGCTGGCCAGCGGTTAACACTGACAGTCAGGGGTTAACATCTTGGCGTATTTGCCGCGGCACGCGCAATGCCAAGCCCGCACGCGTGGTGTGGCCTTCTGCCCGGATTCGCGCGATGTGCCAATTGCGCGGCACTTTTGAAGGCGGGGCTGGCACGTCTAATGGCCGCGACTGGAGCTTGCCGAGCACGCCTGACTCCTACCCGTGTACATGCAGGAAGAGCGTTATAAGGCCATTGATCTGCGACCTCTCCCACTCGAGCATCGTGTTGGAGATCCAATGACATGACGTCTGTGCCTATCGCTAGGAGATGGATGATGCCTCGTACATTCTGTACTTGGTGCAGTGCAATCGCAGCCTGGATGCGCTCGATGGAGCTGGCGGAGCTGCCGTGGATGAGCACCGAGCACAGCCGCAATGCAAGAAGACATGCCGAGCGGAGTGCCGAGTAAAAATAACTGTCAAGAAGCGACGCTGTCGTGCATGAGAGAGAAGGTGGTCTATTTTCGTACTTTACCTGTGATAAGATATATTTTGCATTTTTGCATTCCGTCTCCCGCAATAATCAGTACAGTGCCATGTCAAAATACTCTCAATAATCGATACGCGAGCTAAATCGATACCACCACGAGCATTTCTATTTTCCGCCGTCTTGAACCTCTGGGAAAGAAACGGAGCGATAACCAACTCGAGGAAGGCCCGATCCATCGACCACCGCCGCCGCCGCTAAATATACCGACGTGAGCGCCCCCGCGTCGCCGCCCTCGCTGGTCAGAGCACAAGTCGCCGCGCCCCTGCCGCTCCACCGCCAGCTTTTGAGCGCGCCAGCAACCCGCAAAGAGACCCTCCCCACCGCCCAGCAACCTCCAGGCCCGACAACGATGAACAAGAACCCGTTCGACGTGAGTACATGAGCCAAGTTGTGTCCGTAGTGCCGGTGTTTTTGGAGCCTAACGACGGGTTATGTGGCCTGTAGGACCCGTCGGTGCTGCGTGTGTCGTCGCCCACGCCGCCGCCGCCCCTCGATCCGTCCCGGGTATGTCTTGCTTCTGCCAGGTAGACCAAGAGCTGTAGCGATTGACGCCATCTAACGACGCTGGTGCGCGGGTATCGCAGTTGGCGCCGCCGCCGCAGACCGTGACGCCCATGGGCGCGGCCCCACAGTACAACCAGCCGATGGGCGCGACGATGGGCAAGCCGGCCAACCACCAGAACCTCATGGACGAGATCGGCAACTCGTACGCAACGCTATACTTCATGCTTTAGATACGTAGAGTCTGTGAGCCACAGTCTCTGACCTTCTGATGCGACGATACGCAGCATCAAGTCGACGAACAGCACGACCATCATGCGCGTGATGCGCACCGTGAACCTGATCCTGGCGACCGCCACGGTCGTCGCGGGCCTGCTCTCGTGGATCATGGGCTACGTCTCGAGCTTCCAGAAGGTCATCGCCGGCATCTACGTCATGTACGCATTGGCTGCTGTCTGCGTTGGGCTTTCGGCGTGTGGGCTGATGGAATACCCCGCTCTTCCGTGCCTGCAGCATGTTCGGAGCGCTCTTGCTGCTGTTTGAGCTCCGCACGGAGAAGATCGACCTGGTGCTGCGTGCTAACTTCGGCTTCATGTACGACAACCGCACGCGCACCGCCTTCCTCGTCTTGTAAGTCGTCCGATCTCCACTGTGTTCGCGTCCGCAGCCTAAGAGGAACGCTCTTCTCTAACCACACCGACATGTTACGTCGCTAAACAGCATCGCGATCTGGCCGCTGTCCATGGGCAATTTCTGGCTCACGATTCTGGATGCCGTGCTGCTCTTCATCAACGCGTTCTTCAACTACTTTGTCATCTCGCAGGTAAGGAATCGAGTCCAGTGGGACATGGTGTTTGTTTGGACGGAGGCTAACATGTAAGCTTGTCCATGCACTTGACAGCACCCCGGTTTCTCTCAGAACCCGACGGTGTACGACGTGAACGAGGTGCGCGTGGTCGGCGGCAACGGCAACGACGGCGGCTACAACAACAACGGCGGCTACGTCCCCACCGAGCAGATCTAGATCCAGACCTGCTTATCAAGACGTAAGGGAACCGGGACGGCTCTCACAGCTTCAAGGCGAGAGCAAGAGAGGGATGAACAACAACAGAGAGAGAGGGAGAGCCGTCCGTCTTGGATTATCCCCATTTAATCAGCAAGAAAGCACCAAGAAGAACCCCATTCACGGCTTCGCATGCGTGTTCAACGGCCAGTCGTGATGGTCTCACGACAATATGACAGATACGAGGTTTACACAGTCATTATCCCAGTTTTTTTAATCAAAAATGGTACCGTTTCTGACAAAACCCAACGTTCCGTTTCATTTTTGGACCGATGCCTCCAGTTCTCCCAATAGTACTGTAGCAGACTGATCAAAGCGCCCGCCTCCATCACAACGACCGGCCGTCCAACAACTCTTGCAAGCCGCACAAAAATGCTGCACGAAGATGACGACGAGCGCCGCGCGGCACCGGCGTCTCCGCGCGCGTCCCCCGCTGCCCCGCCGACCGAGACGGCCACCCTCACGGAAGCGGCCGTGCCTGCTGCCCTCACCACCGCCGACGCGCCCGCTGCTCCCGTGAAGCGGAGCAAGTACGAGAAGAAGAAGGCGCGCATCCAGCGGCGCAAGGCGGCGACGGCGCTGGCGGCCGCAGAGGCCGCCGCCGCCCTTGAGCGCCCGCTGGCGATTGCGAGGAGCTGTCCGCCCTGGATCGCGACCCCAGAGCTGCTTGCACGCGTGAACGACCGGGCGCTGCCGCTGCCCGACCGGTGCGTCCATCGCTCTGGTTTGTGTTGGTGTGGATCACCATTGTATTGAGACATTGACTCACTGTGCTTGTTGTGCGGGCCGACAGCCTCGGAGAGGAGGTGGCGGCGTTCGCCGCGTACACGCAGCGCGTGGTGAGCGCCACGCGGCCGCCCATAGACGCGGCGATCGAGCAGATCGCGCGCCGCGTGGCCGCCATTTGGCCGCAGGCGCGCGTCACGCGCTTCGGCTCGTTCGCCACGGGCCTGTGGCTGCCGTCCAGCGACGTGGACGTGGTCGTCATGGACGTCCTCCCATCGCCTGACGATGTGTCCGACGCGCCGACCAGCAGTGGCAGCAGCGCGGAGGCTAGTAGTACGGTCAGCAGCAGTACCAGTAGTACTAGTGCGGAGCGACCCAGCAGCAGGAAGGCGCCGCAGCTGAGCGACGTCGAGGCGCTCGAGGCAATCGCCGACGGGCTGCGAGGGCAGAGCGACTGGGTCGCGCGCATCGACGTGGTGCGCAGCGCCAAGGTGCCCGTGGCCAAGCTCGAGCTGCGCGGCGGGCGGCGCGTAGACATTTCCATCGAGAACAGCCACACGCGGCGCGGCGTCGAGGCCAGCGAGCTCGTGAGCGCCTACTCGGCGTCGCTGCCGGAGCTGCAGCCGATCGTGTTCGTGCTCAAGCAGTTCCTGCGCGAGAAGGCGCTCAATGATGCCTTCACGGGCGGGCTCAGCTCGTACGCCGTCACGCTCATGGCCGTGTTCCTGCTCCAGCAGATGCAGCCAGTCAAGGAGACGGCCTCATCGTCGGCGGCGAACCCGGCCACTCCGGGAGGGAAGAAGAGCAAGAACAAGCAGGCAAGCGCGACCGCCACGGCAACGGCGACGGCGGTGTCGACCAGCGCGCAGCACCGGCGACTGGGCGAGGCGCTGCTCGAGTTCGTCGAGTACTACGGGCTGCACTTCTGCTACGCCAACACGGGCATCTCACTGCGGCCCGAGGCCTTCGGCGCGTACCTGCTCATGGGCCCCATGATGATGATGGGCATGATGCCGCAGCTCGTGATCGACGACCCCGTGTACGCGGCGGGGCAGCACAACGCCGCCGCTGGCGCCTTCGCCATCGCGCGCGTCGTCGCGGCGCTCGAGAACGCGCACTACGCGCTGCGCTTCCACCGCGCGACGCGCTTCACGCCGTCGCCGCTGTGCCAGCTGCTGCACTGGTCGGGCCACGCGGGCGCCAAGCACACCGCCGCGAGTTCGTGAGCTGCAGGGAGTGGCAAACCATTGGGAATATAGTACAGTATCCTATTTATCGAGCTGGTGGCGACGCGCGAGTCGTTGGTCACCGCACCAGCAAACGACGTGAACACATTGACAGCATGAATTGTTCAGGGTCCACCTTGGACGCCACAGACGCCAGGCATCGATTCGATACGAGCGACTCCTCTCCGCTACACGCAGGCAGCGACTTGCCGGGCAGGGTTCCTCGCCTTGATCTGTCGGTAGACGCGGTGCGTGCAGAGCTGCGCTCCCGAGACGAGGAAGTGCTCGAGGCTGCTCGTCACCGTGAACCGGTTCAGGCGGTGCATCTTGGTGCAGACGTAGCGGCACACGACGCGCTCCACGCCGTCGGCACACACCTCCCGCCGCACCACCACTCTGTAGTCATCACATCAGACAGTCACAAGCTGTGAGCCTCCCTTCCCAAACCTACTCGATCGGTTGCTGCACGTACGCGCCGACGACGTCGCTCTTGATGTGGGTCCCCAGCCTGACCGGGTTCAGGTCGTCGACGTCGACAAAGTCCCACAGCAGCAAGGCGTACTCGTCCGTGACGCGGTAGAACGAGATGATGCGGCTCGTCATGCGGAACTCCTCACCCGTAATGTCGCTCGTGTACGTCGCGTCCGAGATGGCGTAGCGGATCTGCGGCCCGGGCTCGTCCGCCACCTCGGCGCGCATGCTGGTCATCGTGTGGTCCGGTTTCTCCGACCTGCTGCCCACGATCGCCAGGCTCGCGTCGCTGAAGATCTTGTTGACGTCGGTCGTCTGGAACGCGTAGACAGCGACCGCGTTCAGACCGCACTCGTTCGGCGGGCTCTGGAGCTGCTCGGTCGAGATGTTCGGCGTGTCAAAGGGCACGCCCTCGGTCTCGCGGTCGACGATATGGAGCGCAAAGTCAAGCCGCGAGCTGGTGCAAATGGACTGGAAGGTGCGGAGCCGCGCGCGCGGGTGCGTGCCCAGACGGATATACGTGTGCAGGACGCGGTGCAAGTTGAGCTCCTGCCGAGAGGCGACGACACTTCATGTTAGCGACGCGAATGTCATCCCAGAGAACATATCCAAGCTCACACAGGTGGAAGACGTACCAACCCGACCAAAGGCGAGCCAGAAAGGACGCTCCGGAGCCCGTGGACCAGCCCTCGTTGCTCATAGAGCGCGCGCTTGAGCTGCTCGTTGAGCTCCTCGGCCTGCTTGCGTCGGTGCCGCTGCGCGATCGCGCGCTCCTCCCACTCGGCGACGCTCTCGTCGTGCCGCGCCTTCTTGCGGTTGGAGCGCAGGAGCTCGAGGTAAACTCCGAGCGCGACTGCCTGCTTGCGCAGCTCCGCCATCTCGTTCTGTGGAGGGAGCGCAAGGGAACTCGTCAGCACCAAGTATGCCTGCGCCACCGCCATCAACAGTGCGGGTGCCTCACCTTCTTGCGCTTCCGGAGGAGCCGCGAACCCATCGCCCGGCGCCGCAGTCTTCGGCCTTGTGGGGAATCCTCCTCCTCCTCATCGTTCGCCTCGCTAGTGGACGCGTCCGCCTGTGCGCGTTGGTCCAGCGACAAGGAGGAAGTTGGCGGAGATGCAGTCGAGGCCGACGGACCGGCGTCCGTGTCCGTTGAACGCTCACTAGCGGGCCTGGCTAGCTCGGGGTCTGTTGGCGGCGGCCCGTCAAAGAACTCCGACAGGAAGCTCGGGTCAAAGCCTTCAACCGTGCCGGAGTCCTCGTCCCCCACCGCTCCAAGCAGCGACGACGCGCCGTCGCCGCCGCCGTCCACGGCGTCAAGAAACTCGAGCGCGTCAGGCGCAAACAGCTCCAGCTCTTCTGCACACGACGCACACTCGATAAGTTCTCGTGTTGGCGACCACGTTGCCTTGCAGCACCACCAGTCGCGCCCACGCACCCAATTCAAACGGCGGGAGACTCATCGTCACTGCCGTTCACTCGCACAAAATAAAACGAAATGGGGCGACACGACACAACGCAATGCAATGCGATGGCGGGGCCAAAAGCACCAGCAGCAGCACTGCCGAGGAGCTCCTCGGCAGTTGAGACCCGGTCGTGACCCAATTGACTTCAATTACCGATGTTGTATCAGTACTCTAGTTTCTTTTAAATCAGTACACTCTACCGATGTTTACGGTATCAGACGCGCATCGTATTTTAGCCAATCAGCGCTCCAATTATTCTTCGGCATATTGGTTTGCGAAAAAGGCAAAGGTGATTCGCAACATCCCCATCCACGGCGAAGTGTAAGCGGGTTTTTCACTTGAAATTTGTATGGTGCTCTCGGCCCGCCTGTCGTTTCCAGACTTGCCGCTCCTTCTTCCCAACGCGCGGTCTCCGACTCCACCCTCCGCTTCGAGTCGCTCGCTCACCCGTTCATCCGCTCGCCCTCCGCCGCCCGCCGCCCGCTCGCCCTCCACCAAAACGATTGAGATGAGCGCCACGCCGTCGGTCGACGCCGGTACGTCCGCCGCCGCCCTCCTCCCTTTCGTCTCGAGTCGCTCGTCTTTTCCGGTGTTCTAACTGAAAAGCGCCCTTTCCAGGCTTGGAGTTCCTATCCCACGACGAGCTGGACCTGCTGATGCTGGACAACGGCGACCTGTCGGCGATGGAGGTGACTGCGAGTTCCCACAGCGCGCCGTCGAACGTCTCGGAGGTGTTCTGGCTGAGTGACAAGCTCGAGCCGACCGGGTCGCTTGGCCCGCAGTCGCCAGCTTCGTCAACTGCGTCGGACATCACCGCGCCGTTGGGACCGCTAGGCGGGATGGAGACGGCCGGGACTGGGGGTTCGGGCCTGGACGCGGCGCTGCTGGAGCCCCAGCTGCTCGGCGAGCTGGTGGAACTCGTGACGGAGGAGTCGGCCGAGGACAAGAAGGCGCGCCGGCGCGTGCAGGACGCGATCCACGCGCGCCAGAAGCGCTCGCGCAAGAAGGTACCATGTAGTATTACCTAGCAGGACAAAGTAGGCCGTTATCAAGGCTGACGGCTTGTTGTTCTTGTGTGTTTGACACTCCAGAACGAGATGCTGGCGCTGCGGAAGCAAGTGAGCGCGCTCGACTGCCACCTGGCGGGCCTGCGCTCTCGGCACAAACTGTTGCGACGCAGCGGCGCCGAGGCCGAGTGGGAGGAGCGCGCGATGGCGCAGAGACACAAGCGCCGGCAGGCCGAGCAGCTCAACGAGCAGCTCAAGCGCGCGTTCGTGACGCAGCGCGGCTTCCTGCTCGACCTCAAGACGGTCTTCGCGCACTCGCCCTTGCTGACGCCGGTAGGACCCGTAGGCGGTCTCACACGTGTCTATCCGTCAGTTCGTCCGGAGCTCACCACTGTTCGTTGTCTTTGGAGCAGGAGCTGAACATGCGGTCGCTGCTGCACACGTACATCCACCTGGGGCGGTCGCCGCGCTCGCGGTCCCGAGACTTCGAGGCGATGTGCACGGACTCCAAGCTGGACCTGGCCATGGAGATCCTGGCGCGAGAGACGCGGTCCGTGCCGCTCGACACGCCCAACATCACGGTGCACAAGATCGACACGCACGCGAACGAGTTCGGCATGACGACCGTGTCGGTCTACGCGCTCGATACGATTGACATTGGCAAGATCTTCGTGGCGGCGTGCAGCGCGATCTTGAGCTGCGAGACGGACTGGCCGAACTACACGCTGACCAACACGTCGGCGAGAGTGGTCGACTCGCCCGCCACGCACATCCGCTACGGCGTGTCGGACACGCGGTACAAGAGCGACGTGACGGGCGAGGAGATCCTGCTTGAGGGCCGCGCCGTGTCGTACTACCGCGTGACGAACAAGTACGCCGTGCTGCTCTGGGACTTTGTGGACGTCGACGACCTCCATCCGCTCAAGCAGGAGACGCACATGAAGCGCGATGTTGTCGGCGCGTAAGTGTTTTCGCTAGGTCATACCGGAGCGTGATGGTCAACCGGTTTGCTCACCTCATGTTCTGCTAATGCCACTGCTTGACAGGGTGCTGATGCGGCCGGAGGTCTGCGACGACGGTGTGGAGCGCGTCGTGTGCCGCAAGATCTGCACCAAGATCCACTCGATGGGCAAGCCGGCGCTGTCGCAGGACGTGCTCCGCTTCTCGCAGCAGCGCATGCTCAGCGCGCAGGCGCACGGCTGTTGGGTCTACAAGCAGATCAACGGCAGCGTCGGCCGCCAGATCTCCGCGTGATCTCGTCGCGGCCGCTTGCGTGTGTGCGTTTCCTTCAACTCTGCGTTATTCACGGTTGTTATGTATGTTCGCTGGCGCTGCGGAGCCCCTGCTCGGACAAATATATATGGTGCATTCCTCCCCTGGCTTGACCTGTTCACGGCGGCTACTCGCTGTCCATGACGTTCCGCCGCCGCCGCTTGCCAACGGACGTCCCTCCCGCCCTGGCGTTGTCGCGTTGGTACTTCTCCAACAGCTTGGCCTATGATGATCCGTCGGTTAGACGCGTGATGCACAACAGTGGTCCGCTCGACGGGATACGCACCATGGCGGGCAGCTTGCGCGCACAGAGCACCACGTCCTCGCTCTTGATGACCTTGCGGTTCGCGTGACTGGCGAAGAACTGCAGCTCCGTCGCCAGCACTGACACCGCCCACGCAGCAACACAATGATATGAGACGCGGTACAGCATCTTGTCGCGCTCTATGAGCCAACCTTCGGTCTGCTTGAACGCCAGATCGGCCAGCAGCGCCAGCGTCTCCTTGGTCGGCGCCGGTTTGGGTCGCACCGCGCGCTCGCGCTGCTGCTCTTGCGCTGTCCATCGACATACATGAGCAGCGGAATGGCTCGGCAACTGTGTATCTGACATGCTGGAGACCACACCTTCGCCGTCGCAGATGCAGCCGACCGCGTACAGTACGCTTTGCCGCACCTCGAGCTCCTCGGAGCGCTCCCGATCCTCGCGGCCCGCCATCGTGTACAATCGCAGTTGTCGTGCCGCTCTTCAACTGTTGACTATATTGACATGCTCGTCATCTGTGTATTGACTGTGGATTGTACGATGGTACACTGTACCATTCAGAGGCGACTAAACATGTGCTACCATAATCAATCTTCGGATACTGATTTAACATTTTGGAAATGAAGGCAACAAAGACAGTTGCATCGCAGCATTGATCCGCCCTGCGGTCTTCGATCTACTGCGCAGTAGACGAAAGCGATGTGGGGCCCGCAGACCACAGTGCGGGATAGACTTGGAGCAACTGAAGTCCGGCACGCTCGACTCTCTGGTCTCGGACAGCAGCAGCGATGTCGGCAAGGACGTGCTGGCGCTTGGCCTCGCGGACGACGCCGGCGGCCTAATTGGTACTTCGAAGTACGAAGGAGGACTTGACATGAGCTTCCTACCGGATCTCCTGGCGGCGAGCTCGCCCTCCACGAGCGATTGCAGCAGTAACTTGTCGCCTGGTCCTTGTGCTGCAAGTGACTCGACGGATACGGATGCTGCACCTACACGTGAGCCGCTGTCCGGCACCAGCTCTAAAGAGTCGGCTGCACCATCCTCTTCCTGTACGACAGACTCTTTTAAAACATGTATCCAATGCAGGGGATTCGCCCGCAATTCACAAGGCGCAGCGCGAACCCGTACCCACCGAGCGCGCAAGAAGGTATGCCGCTTACTCGTTGATGCCGGAGGCACACGCATGTCGACTTCGCTAGCTAACGCTTCCGTTCGACGGCAGAATGAGGTGGCGGACCTGCGAAAGCAAATGGTTCTGCTCCGTGTCTACCTCGACGTCCTGCGCGCTAACCGCGAGTAGGTGCACAGCGACTATAGCGTCGCTTAGTGGGAGGAGAGCGCGGTCGCGAAACGGGACATGCGCCGACAAGCCGAACAGCTCAACGACCATCTCAAGCGCGCGCTCAACAAGCCAGCGACGTCACGGGGGACGAGGTGCGCACGGCGACGCGCGCCATCACGTTCTATTGCGTGACGGACGACTGCGGCGTGCTATGGACGTGGGCAACCTGCATGCACATCAAGAGTAACAGCGCTGGCGCATGTGGTGTACTTGAAGAACGCTGTGTCGTGATGCGGCAAGAGGCGTGCTCGGACAGTGTACTGTACAGTATCAAACCAAGTAGCGTCGACAATTGCTGTGTCCGTCGCCGCCGACGAGAGCATCCCGTCAACATGCAATCTATCGGCGAGTCCGAGGACTGAGCGCTGGAGAGGAGTTGGAGATGCGAGCGCACTCGGGAGGTGAGCTCGAACGGGGCGAGGCTGTTCCATGTTGTGCCGGTATTCTGCGTGGCATTCGCGCTCGCATGTCTCGCTCGACAGTACCGTGGTTTTTATATGCGAGGAAGCCGGCGTGCGCTGCTCGATTTTACCGCTAGATCACTGCAGTAACTAGGAAGTTCACCGTTTCTTTGTCGGACCAAGTCCATCTCACAAGCCGCCTCGTCTCGTGATCATGTTCGTCTCCGTCCGCCGCCCCGCTTTAGTCGCGACCCCGCTCCCTCGCCCTGTCGTCACCACAGACGGTGTCATGTGTCGCTACGTTTGCACCAAGGTGCACCGACATATCACATCTGCCGCCAGTCGCCAACGGCATCGAGTGCTGCATCACGGTGCGGCGCGCGCGGTTCTGCAGCCGCGATGTCTACCGAGATATCGAGGACCGGTACTCCATCTAATAAGTCGAGCTGACTACAGTACAAGCGAAGGCACACAGCGAGTGAATCGAGAAGCTGATGGGGCAATTGGCGTTGGCGTTGGCGTTGGCATTAGAGGGGGAACTGGGGCGATGACACGTGATCCACCTTGGGTGGGGATGTGTATCTTAATTCAGTGAGCGGTGTGGAATTGGTGATTTAGTAAACAAAAGTGCTTTTGATTGGCCAATTTATCGTTCAGACAAGATATAATTCGCTAAAATATACTCTCGGCTTGTCGCAGCACTCGACTTATTACCGGGTGATCAGGCAGACGCACGGATGTACGCTTTACTTGAATACTTTTCTTGTCATAATTTAACACAAATTATATATTATTTTAATAATATGAAAAATCGTACAAATCATTGGAAATTTCCAGATAATAATCGATATTACTGCATATTTTATAAATATTGTTGTAATTAAAAATGGGGATCGACTGTACTTCGAAGTCCACTGTAAGTACCGACAACGACGTTGAAAGCCGGGCGTAATGACTGGCATCCACTATTGCTGGGGAGAGCGACAAAAGAAGCGGGTGAGTGCAGGAGCGGGTCTGATTGGTCAATTATGGGAGAGATCGCTACGAGAAAGGGGGTTCAAACAAAAAAAGTCCAATTCTTTGTGTTTACTACACCATCACCTCTGGGTTGCGAGGAATTGCCTTTTCGAAGCTACGAATTACCGTATCCTCCGAAATGCCTTCCCATGCAGCGATGGTCGCTTTGATGGCATTAAGGCGCTTCTCCTTCGCTGAAAGCCCTGATTGACTGACATATTGGGCACGAATTTTCGCCTTCAGTGGTCCCATGACCCCAACGTCTAGTGGCTGACATGCCGCAGTACTGTTGGGAGGCAAGGGGACCACGAGGGAACATGCCTCTTCGGCAACCACTCTCTTCCCCTCCTCGGACACATGACTGTCAAAGTTGTCGAGGAGGAGAAGAGAGTGACTCTACTTCA